>ML430274.1:0-17390 GCA_005239525.1 Nicotiana knightiana | reverse complement strand
CCCCAATTCCACCATGAAAACTTTAGATTTTAGGTTGAAATCTTAGGAAAAGTAGTGAAAGATTGAAAGAAATTAGTTTAAAATCACTTACCAATGATTTAAAGAAGAAAAGTTCCTAAAAAATCACCTCTTGTGTTTCTAGGTTTGAAAATTTGAAGAATGAATCAAAAATATCAGTCTAAGTCATCTTTCATTCAGCTGCAGGTGTCGCATTTGCGACCTGGGGTTCGCAAATGCAAATCCGCAAATACGACAATTTCTTCGCAAATAGGAAAATGCCTTAGGCCTGCAGTCATCGCAAATGCAAACAAGTGAGGATCGCAAATGCAACCAAAACTCTGCAAATGTGAAGGTCCATCCCCCAGCCCACTGCTCGCAAATGCGATGGTCTCTTCGCAAATTCGAGGCTCGCATTTGCGAGCCAGACCTCACAAAAGCAAAATATGCAGGTTTGATGCACCAGCTATGATTTTCTAAGTTCAATTCACTTTGTAGCCTATCCTAAGCTCACCCGAGCCCTCTGGGCTCCAAACCGACTATGCACACAAGTCTAAAAACATCATACAGCTTGCTCGCGCAATCAAATTGCCAAAATAACACCTAGAACTACGAATTGAACACCAAATCAAGTGAAATTTTCAAGAAAACTTTAAAACTTCTATTTTCACAATCGGACGTCCGAATCACGTCAAACCAACTCCGTTTTTCATCAAATTTCACAGACAAGTCATAAATATGGTATTGGACCTATACCGAGTTCCGAAACTAAAATACGGACCCGTTATCCAAAAAGTCAAGCTTTGGTTAAACATGTCAAATTCATTAAGCCTTTAACTTTCAAATTTTGACAAATTCCGATACCTCGGGCTAGGGACTTCCGATTTCGATTCTAGGCATACGCCCAAGTCCCAAATCACGATACGGACCCACCCGGACTGTCAAAAAATGAATCCAGGTCCGTTTACTAAAAATATTGACCGAAGTCAACTCCAAGAAGGTTTTAAGAAAACATTCTTATTTTTCTCAATTTTTAACATAACAGCTTTTCGGAGACACGCCCGGACTGCGCACGTAAATCAAGGAAGGATAAAATGAGGTTTTTGAAGCTTAAAAGCGCATAATTGGGTTCTAACACATAAGATGACCTTTTGGGTCATCACATTCTCCACCTCTAAAACAAATATTGTTTGTCCTCGAATGGACATAGAAAAGTACCTGAACTGGTGAAAAGGTGGGGATATCTACTCCTCATGTCCGACTCGTACTCCACGGTAGCTGCCTCAATGGGCTGACCTCTCCACTGAACTCGAATTGAAGGATAACTCTTCGACCTCAACTGACGAACGTGTCGGGCTAAAATGGCCATCGGCTCCTCCTCGTAAGTCAAATATGTGTCCAGCTGGACAGAGCTGAAATCTAATACATGGAACGGATCATCGTGATACTTCCGGAGCACGGAAACATGGAACACTGGATGAACTGTTGATAACCCCGGTGGCAACGCAAGCCTGTAAGCCACCTCTCCCACTCTCTCAAGAATCTCAAAAGGTCTGATATACATAGGGCTCATCTTGCCCTTCTTTTCCGAACCTCATGATACCCTTCATGGGTGATACCTCGAGAAATACTCTCTTCCCGACCATGAATGCAACGTCACGAACCCTACGGTCGGCAAAACTCTTCTGCCGGGACTGAGCTGTGTGAAGTCGATCTTGAATAGTCTTGACCTTATCCAAGGTATCATATACAAGATATGTACCCAAAAACCGAGCCTCCCCCGGCTCAAACCACCCAACTGGTGACCGGCACCGCCTACCGTATAATGCCTCATAAGGAGCCATCTGAATGCTCGAATGGTAATTGGTATTGCACGCGAACTCTGCAAGGGGCAATAACTGATCTCACGATCCTCCAAAGTCTATAACACATGCGCGGAGCATATCTTCTAATATCAGAATAGTGCGCTCGGACTGTCCGTCCGTCTGAGGATGAAATGATGTGCTCAACTCAACCCGCATACCCAACTCACAACGTACTGCCCTCCAGCAGTGTGAGGTGAACTACATACCTCGATCAGAAATGATAGACATGTGCACACTGTGAAGACGAACGATCTCACAGATATAAATCTCTACCAACCGCTTCGAAGAATAGGTAACTGCCACAGGATTGAAATGCGTTGACTTAGTCAGTCTGTCCACAATGACCTAAACGGCATCGAACTTCCTCTGAGTCCGTGGGTGTCCAAAAGGAAAATCCATAGTGATACGCTCCCACTTCCACTCAGGAATCTCTATCTTCTGAGGCAAAACACCAGGTCTCTGATGTTCATGCTTTACCTGCTGACAAATGCAAAGGTCCACCCCCTAACCCACTGCTCGCAAATGCGATGGTCCATCATAAATGCGAGGCTCGCATTTGCGAGCCAGATCTCACAAATGCAAAATCTGAAGGTCTGATGGAACAACTATAATTTTCTAAGTTCAAATTACTCTGTAGCCTATCCGAAACTCATCCGAACCCTCGGGGCTCCAAAACAACTATGCGCACAAGTCTAAAAACATCATACAGACTTGATCGCACGATCAAATCGCCAAAATAACACCTAGAACTACGAATTGAACACCAAATCAAATGAAATTTTCAAGAAAACTTTGAAACTTCTATTATCACAATCGGACGTCTAAATCACGTCAAACCAACTCCATTTTTCATCAAATTTTACAGACAAGTCAGTAAATATAGTATTGGACCTATACTAGGTTCCAAAACCAAAATACGGACTTGTTTTCCAAAAAGTCAAGCTTTGGTCAAACATGTCAAATACATTAAACCTTTAACTTCCAAATTTCGACAAAGTCCGATATCTCGGGCTAGGGACTTCTGAATTTGATTTCGGGCATACGTCCAAGTCCCAAATCACGGTACGGACCCACCAAGACCATCAAAATATGAATCCCGATCCGTTTAATAAAAATGTTGACCAAAGTCAACTCAAATGAAGTTTTTAGGCAAAAAATTTTGTTTTTCTTAATTTTTAACATAACAGCTTTCCGAAAACACGCCTAGACTGCGCACGCAAATCAAGGAATGATCAAATAAGGTGTTTGAAGCTTAAAAGCACAGAATTGGGTTCTAACACATAATATGATCTTTCAAGTCATCATAGTATGTTCTGGCGTTATCGAGGTTCGTTCTGGATTCTGAGCCTGGGAATAGTTCTGTATAGTGTTTTAAGACTTGCAAAAAATATTTTGTGCCATTCCGAGTAGTTCAAGTATGATTCGGCGCGATTAGAGTAAGTTGGAAAAACTTGAAGTTCATAAGTTGATTCGATTTGGTTTGGGGTGTGATTCTTAGTTTTATTGTTGTTTTCTGTATTTTGAGAGGTCGAGCAGGTCTATCTTATGTTTACAAACCTGTTGGTATGTTTGTACGGGGCCTCGGGGACCCTAGATGCCATTCGGACAATGCACGGAACTCGTTTGGACTTGGAGAAAATGGCTAAAGCAACTGAGCTTTTGGTGCAATCGCACCTGCGAGGAGCCAGCCGCAGCTTTTGACCGCAGATGCGGTCTGGCTTGGGCTGCCCAGTGATCACAAAAGTGGAGTAGGGACCGCACCTATGAAAGCGCAGGTGCGAAGAAGGCAACCGCAGAAGCGGGCAGGGTCACATGTGCGGCACGAACGCCGCAGGTCGGGCTCGTAGAAGCGAGCCATTTTCCACAGATGTGGAAGTAGGCCAGCTGAGGAAGAACCGCATTTGTGATGCATTTTCCACAGATGCGTAGCCATTGAAGCGGCCAATTCTCCGTAGAAGCGGAAACCACTGGGTAGTGAGGTTCATTTAATACAGGACTTAGGCCATTTTTGGTTCATTTAGTTCACTTCTTGGGCGATTTTGGAGCTTCTTAGAGAGGGGTTTTCATCTAGTTGAAGGTAAGTAATTTCTATCCAATGTAAGTTAAATACATAGATTATGGGTAGATTTTAACATGTGAAATGGTGAAAATTATGGGCTTAGTTAAAAATTTTAAGTTTTGATAAAAATAGGATTTAACCAAGAAAATGGTTATGGAATTGGGGGAAAATTATATATTTGAGTTCGTGAGGTTATGGGTAACACTTATCTTCACAAATTTCCAGAATCTGGGCATGTGGGCCCGGGGGTGAATTTTAGGAATCTTCCAATTAGGGGTGGGTAATTTCCCTAATAGTTAAATTATGAAATTTTGAGTATATATTGACTTATTTATATAATATTTGGCTAGTTTTGGTTTGTTTGGCACCGAGTTGAGTATTTAAACCGTAGCTATGGACCGGAAGTGAGCTTGAGAATGAGGTAAGTCTCTTGCCTAACATTGTAAGAGGGAACTCATCCCCTTAGGTGTATTGTTGTTGTCGATTACTTGTGTGGGGATCTACGTACGCACTAGGTGACGAGAGTCCGTGCATAGCTATATTTCATGAGTTGTCCTTACAGTCTTAGATTTACATCATCCTTTGATTGTACTGTTATATTTATTATGCATAATGATTGTCTTAAATAGAGCTGAGATTAGGGATTGTAAGGTTGAAATTTTCCAAGTTAGATTTCTTATTTTTTTGAAGAATTGAGGAATATATAATAACTTTGAGAATCCATGTCCACTCGCGCCGCAAGTATTTCCGCGAGCGAGGTAAACTCCTCTACTCTCATGGGAGGGGGCCATTTGTCTCGGCAGGTTAATAGATGCATCTATGGTTTGTGTCATTCGACCCTCGGCAGTGCACACAGTATATTTTTTGATCGGGTCGTACGACCTCGGCATAAATCGTGCGTGATAATACTCGGAGCCTGATTACACTTAATATTATTTCATGGCTTGAGAGGTTATAATTTATTTAATGACAGAAATTGGATTGGAATTAGTAGGTGTTGGCTAGAGAAATTCTTGGAATTTATTATCAGTTAAGGAACCAATTATTCAATGCTTGTTATTGTGTTATTATTATTATTATTATTATTATTTCCATGTTCCATACATGTTAATAATTCCTATATTATATTATTGACCCATAGTAAGTGTCGATGTCGACCCCTCGTCGCTACTTCTTCGAGGTTAGACCGGATAGTTACTAGGAACATGTTGTTTATGTACTCACGCTTCACTTTTGTACTACCGTGCGAATCCAAGGCAGGTGCATCTGGTAGTCATCCCGGTGCGCACTCCTGATACTCTGAGACTTAGTGGTGAGCTGCCTTCCGAGTCCATTCTGCAGCACCTAAAGTCTCTCTTTTGTATTACTTTTTTTCTACTTGATTTCAGACAGTAGTTTAGTGGTTTGTATTCTACTAGTAGCTCATACACTTGTGACCCCAGGTCTTGGAATTATTCTAGTAGACACTTGATGATTTTGAGTATTTATTTCGCTATACTTGTTCTTATAATTGTTTCCACTTTATTTTGCTAAATTTCTTACCTCTTACTTATTTAATCCCAACCACACTTGTTCTTATAATTGTTTCCAAAATCCCAACCACACTTGTTCTTATAATTGTTTCCACTTTATTTTATTAAATTTCTCACCTTACTTATTTAATAATTAAAAATAAACTATTTCTAAAATATTAAAAAGAATGGATACATGGCTAGTTCACAGTGGGCTTGCCTAGCAATGACGTTGGGCGCCATCACAGCCTATAGGGAAATTGAGTTGTGACAACATGGTATCAAAGCACTAGGTTCACATAGGTCTCACAAGTTATGAGTAGGCCTAATGGAGTCTTGCGGATTGGTGTGGAGACGTCTGTACTTATCTTCGAAAGGCTATAAGGTGTTAGGAAACCTCTCTTTCTTCATCTCCTATCGTGAAGTTGATTTTATGCTAAGTATCTTTCTCTTATTATCTCACAGATGGTGAGAACACACGTGAAAGATGTACCCTACCGTGGAGGAGCTGCTCCCCCTATTGCTAGAGGCCGGGTAGTGGTCGAGGGAAGGCTCGAACTCATGGTAGAGGATGAGGAAGTCCTAAAGTTGCTCCAGTTATGCTACCAGCGGATCCAATAGAGAATCTTATTATTGAGGAGAAGGGCAAGGTGCCTGCAGCAGATCCTGCCCCGGTGGATTTCAAATCCGCACCGGGATTCCAGGAGGTCATGGGCCATATGTTGCTATTCATGGATCCTATGACTCAAGGCTGGTTTATTTCCAACAGACCCAGCCACATCTCAAGAGGGAGGGGGAGCACATACCCCTACCGCACAGGTTCTTAGGAATGCAGTTGCCATATATCAGACCCCAGGTGCACTACCCGTGGGAGGAGTCTAGCCAGTTGCAGCAGCTATACCTGAGCCCAGAACAGGTGCGACCGACAAGCCGCAAAAGCTATTGGACAGATGGACCAGGCTACACTCTCTTGTCTTTGGAGCTGAGAAACATGAGGATCCCCAGGACTTTATTGATCGGTGCAGGGAAAGACTGCACAACTTGAGGATATTGGAGTCCCACGAGGTGGACTTTACCACTTTCTAGCGGGAGGGCAGGGCCCATAAGTGGTGGCATTCATATCTTCTCGGCAGACCAGTAGGTTCTCCTCCCTGTACTTGGGACTTGTTCACACATATTTTTCTAGATAGGTATATTCCACTCTCTTAGAGGGAGGAGTTGCGGTTTCAGTATGAGCAGCTCCAGCAGGGTCAGATGTCAGTGACCGACTATGAGGTGAGACTCTCTGGGTTGTCTCTCCATGCACTTATGATACTTTCTACTAATGTAGAGAGAGTGTGGAGGTTCGTTGTAGGGTTCCACTCTGGTAGCCATGCCACTATGGCCCGATAGATTGAGATAGATACTTTTTATGAGCTAGTTGTGAAGATAGCTCGGAGGATCGAGCGTGTTCATCAGCAGAGCCGAGAGAAGATTCTGTGTGACAAGCGGTTCCATTATTCGGGAGAGTTCAGTGGTGCTCCATTTGGGGGCAGAGGTCAGTTTGGGAGAGGTCAACCTAGCAAGCCCGCATATCTAGCACCGCCGCCTTCTCGGGGTGCTCCAGTGTGGCCCTATTTCAATGTTATGCCAGAGAGTTCCTACCGCCCACCAGCTATTCGGGGTTCCTCATGTGAGTATTTAGTCCATCAGGGTCATACTTCAGGTCAGTAGTCCATCATTTCGAGGGGTTGTTACGAGTGCGGGGATCCTGGCCACATGAAGAGGTTTGATCCCTGACTTCGGGGCAAGGCAGTACAGCAGGGTCATCAGCCTATGATTTTAGCACCAGCTGCCACACCAATTGTTCGTCCACCCAGCGGAGGAGGGTAGGTGGGTAAGGGTCATCCTAGAGGTGGAGGTCAGGCGGGTTTAGGCCAGTCAGTTGGCGCTCTAGCTAGATTTTATGCTTTCACGGCTAGAGCAGATGCAGTGGCCTCAGATGCTGTGATCACAGGTATTATCTCTATCTGTGGTAGGGATGCTTCCGTACTATTTGATCCAGGGTCTACATATTCACATGTTTCATCTATGCTTTCTCATTTCTTGGGCGTTCCTCGTAAGTCCTTGGGTACTCCTGTATAAGTGTCCAGGCCAGTGGGCGATTCAGTTATTGTGGATCGGATCTACCGGTCTTGTATTGTGACTTTATATGGTTATAAGACTTGAGTGGATCTTTTGTTTCTTGATATGACCAACTCTGAGATCATCATGGGCATGGATTGTTATCTCTATATCATGTCATCCTTGATTGCCATGCCAAGACTATTACCTTGGTGTTGCCAGAGTTGCCTATATTGGAGTGGAAGGTTCATCTGTCAGTGCATAGTTGGGATATCTCTTTTTTTAAGGCTCGAAACATGGTTGAAAAAGGTTGTTTGGATTATCTAGCTTATGTTCGGGATACTACCACAGAGACTCTAGCGATTAATTTAGTGCCCGTGGTCCGGGAGTTCTCGGATGCGTTTCCATATAATCTTCCAGTCATACCACCAGATCGTGATATCGATTTCTGTATTTATTTTGACTCTAAGTACCCAACCTATCTCTATCCCCACGTAACGCATGGATCTGAAAAAGTTGAAGGAGTTGAAAGAATGGGTTGAGGAGTTGCTAGCAAAGGGGTTCATCAGACCGAGTGTATCACCTTGGGGTGCACCAATCTTATTCATGAATAAGAAGGGTGTGACTTTGCGGATGTGCATCAATTACCGCCAGTTGAACAAAGTTACCATTAAGAATAAGTACCCATTACCGCGTATTGATGATTTGTTTGACCAGTTGCAGGGTGCCAGGGTGTTCTCTAAGATTGACTTGAGATCAGGGTACCATCAATTAAATATTTGTAATCAGATGTTCCGAAGACGGCTTTCCGGACTAAGTATTGCCACGATGAGTTTCTAGTGATGTCCTTCGATTTGACTAACGCCCCAGCGGCGTTTATGGATTTGATGAACCGGGTGTTCAGGCCGTATATTGACTCGTTTGTCATTGTCTCCATTGATGACATTTTGATCTACCTGCGAGCATGGAGGAGCACGAACAACATTTGAAGTGGTGCTTCAGACCTTGCGGGAACAGAATCTATATGCTAAGTTCTCCAAGTGTGAGTTTTGGTTAGATTCTGTGGCATTCTTGGGACATGTTGTATCAGACGAGGTTATTAAGTTAGATCCCAAGTAGATCAAGGAAATTCAGAGTTGGCCTCGTCCTACCACATCGACTGAGATCAGGAGCTTCTTGGGGTTAGCAGGTTATTATTGTCGGTTTGTGGAGGGCTTCTCATCTATTACAGCAGCTTTGACTAGATTGGCCCAGAAGGGTGCTCCGTTTCGATGGTTCGATGATCGTGAGGTGAGATTTCAGAAGCTCAAGACCACATTGACTTCAGCATCGGTGTTAGTGTTGCCTTCTGGTTCAGGTATGTATACTGTGTATTACGATGCTTCACGCATTGTTTTGAGTTGTGTATTGATACAGGAGGGGCGAGTTATTGCATATGCTTCACGACAGCTAAATCCCCACGAGAAGAATTACCCTATCCATGCTTTGGAGTTGGCCACGATAGTTCATGATCTTAAGATCTTGAGGCATTATCTTTATGAGGTGTCCTATGAGGTTTACACCGATCATCGCAACTTACAGCATTTTTTCAAGAAGAGGGACCTCACTTTGAGGAAGTGCAGGTGGCTTGAGTTACGATATCACCATCCTTTATCATCCAGACAAGGCGAATGTGGTGTCGGATGCCTTGAGCAGAAAAGGGAGAGTATGGGTAATTTGGCATTCATTTCAAAAGAGGAGAGGACATTAGCTTTGGACATTCAGTCCTTGGCTAACAGACTTGTGAGGTTGGATATTTCAGAGCCTAGTCGAGTTCTTGCAAGCGTCATCGCCCAGTCAAGTTCTTGCAAGTGTCATCACCCAGTCGAGTTCTTGCAAGCATCGTCGCCCAGTATTCACTATTCGAGTTGATCAAGGCTCACCGGTACGACGACCCGCACATATTGGTTCTTAGAGAGACGGTACTACAGGGTGGTTCTAAGGATGTTACTATCAGTGAGCATTGTGTTTTGCGACTCCGAGGTCGTCTATGTGTCCCTAATGTTGATGGATTAAGGAAAAGGATCCTAGCGGAGGCACACAGTTCTCAGTATTCTATTCATCAGGTTCTACGAAGATGTATCGCGACCTGAGGCACCATTATTAGTGGTGGCGGATGAAGAATGACATCATTAAGTATATAGTGAGGTGCCTAAATTGCCAGCAGGTTAAGTATGAGCATCAGAGGCTGGTGGCCTACTCCAGCATATGGTTATATCTGAGTGGAAACGGGAGCGCATTACTATGGATTTCGTAGTTGGGTTGTCGCTGACCTTGCGGAAGTTTGATGCAATTTGGGTCATTGTCAATAGGGTTGATCAAGTCGGCACACTTCATTTCGGTGGTGACCACGTATTCTTCAAAGAGATTGGCCCAGATTTACATTCAGGAGATTGTTCGCTTGCATGGTGTGCCTATTTTCATTATATCTTCTAGAGGCCCTCAGTTTACTTCGCATTTCTGGAGGGCAGTACAGAGTGAGTTAGTGACCTATATAGATCTCTACAACCATTCATCCGCAGACCAACAGGAAGTTTCAGCGGATCTTGGAGGATATGCTTAGAGCATGTCTGATTTACTTTGGAGGGCAGTGGGATTGATTCTTGCCTTTGTCTAGGTTTTCTTACAACAACAGTTATCAGTCCAGCATCGAGATGGCTCTATTTGCGTCTTTATATGGTCGGCGATGGAGTTCGCCCATCGGATGGTTTGAGCCCAACGAGGCTAAGTTGTATGGTACTGATTTAGTGAAGGATGCGTGGAAAATGTGAAGTTGATTCAGGAGAAACTTCGCACAGCACAGTCTAGACAGAAGATTTCTGCGGATCAGAAGGTGCGTGATTTATCATTTATGGTGGGCAAGAAGGTTCTCTTTAAAGTCTTGCCTATGAAGGGAATCATGAGGTTCGGGAAGAAGGAAAGTTGAGCCCTAGGTTTATAGGTCCATTTGAGGTGTTGAGACGAGTTGGGGAGGTTGCTTATGAGCTTTTTTGCCTTTCGGTCTATCGGGGGTTCATCTGGTCTTCCATGTGTCTATGCTCTAGAGGTACCATGCCGACAAGTAGCATGTTTTACACTTCAGCACGGTTCAGTTAGATGAGAGCCCGGGTTATGAGGAGGAACCAGTTGCCATTATTGACAGGCAGGTTCGCCAGTCGAGGTCCAAGAAGATTTATGCGTTAAAGGTTCAGTGGAAGGGTCAACCAGTCGAGGATGCAAATTGGGAGACTGAGGAAGAAATGTGGAGCAGATATCCACACTTATTCGGCAATCCAGGTATGATTCTAGACCCGTTCGAGGACGAACGTTTAATGTAACGACCCGACCGATTGTATTGCCTTCTAAATTCCAGTTGCCCTAAATAAGACTCCTTGTATGTGCTTTTACCGTTTTATTACTTGCGGGGATGGTTAGGTCGGGATTTGGAAGGGTTCAGGTTGAAATCATAACACATAGTTCCTTAATATTGGCTTTAAAGGGTTAAGTTTTACTTGAATCAATATTTCTAGTAAACGACCTTGGAACCGGGATTTGACAACCCCAATAGGATCGTATGATGATTTTGTACTTGGGCGTATGTTCGGATTGGGTTTTGGATGACTCGGAAGTGTTTCGGCGCATAAAGTTGAAAGCTGGTGCATTGAAGGTTTTAAAGTTCTTTAAATTTGGTTTGGAGTAGGTTTTGGCGTTATCGAGGTCCGTTCGGGATTTCGAGCACGGAAATATTTCTGCATAGTGATTTAAGACATGCACGCAAAATTTGGCGTCATTTCGAGAAGTTTAAGTACAATTCGGCATGTTCGGAGTAAGTTGAAAGAACTTGAAGTTCATAAAATGATTCGATTTGGTTTGGGGTGTGATACTTAGTTTTATTAGTGTTTTTCGTCCTTCCAGAGGTCAAGCAGGTCCGTCTTGCATTTACGAACCTGTTATTATGTTTGGACGGGGCCTTGGGGGCCTCAGATGACATTTTGACAAGGCGTGGAACTCATTTGGACTTGGAGAAAATGGCTGAAGCAGCTAAGCTTCTGGTGCAATCGCACCTGCAAGGAGCCAACCGCAGGTACAAACTTTTGGCTGCAGTTGTGGTTGAGCGTGGGCTGCCCAGTGATCGCAGAAGCTACGCAGGGACTGCACCTGCGAAAGCGCAGGTGCGAAGAAGGCAACCGCAGAATCGGGCAGGGTCGCAAGTGCGGGACGAACGCCGCAGGCGCGGGCTCGCAGAAGCGAGCCATTTTCCGCAGATGCGAAAGTAGGCCAGCTGGGGGAGATCCGCATCTGCGATGCATTTTCCACAGATGCAAAGCTGCAGAAGTGGCCAATTCTCTGCAGAAGCGGAAATCGCTGGGCAGTGAGGTTCATTTAAGACGAGACTTAGGCCATTTTTGGTTCATTTAGTTCACTTCTTGGCGATTTTGGAGCATCTTAGAGAGAGGTTTTCATCTAGCTATTGAAGGTAAATAATTTCTATCCAATGTAAGTTAAATACATAGGTTATGTGTAGATTTTAACATGTGAAATTTTAAAAATTATGGGTTTGGTTGAAAAACCTAGGTTTTGATAAAAATAGGATTTAACCACGAAAATGATTATGGAATTGAGGAAAAATTATATATTTGAGTTTGTGAGGTTATGGGTAACACGTATCTTCGAAAATTCTAGAATCCAGGTACGTGAGCTTGGGGGTAAATTTTAGAAATTTACCAATTAGGGGTGGGTAATTACCCTAATAGTTAAATTATGAACTTTTGAGTATATATTGACTTATTCATAAATATTTGGCTAGTTTCGGGTTGTTTGGCACCGAGTTGAGGATTTAAAGTGTATTTGTGGACCGGAAGTGAGCTTGAGAACGATGTAAGTCTCTTGTCTAACCTTGTAAGAGGGAACTCATCCCCTTAGGTGTATTGTTATTGTGAATTACTTGTGTGGGGAGCTATATACGCACTAGGTGACAAGAGTCCGTACATAGCTATATTTCATGAGTTGTTCAGATAGTCTTAGATGTACATCATGCTTTGATTGTATTTTTATGTTTATTATGCATAATAATTGTCTTAAATAGAGATGAGATTAGGGATTTTAAGGTTGAAATTTTCCAAGTTAGATTTCTTGTTTGTTTTGAAGAATTGAGGAATATATAATAACTTTGAGAATCCATGTCCACTCGCGTCGCAAGTATTTCCGCGAGCGAGGTAAACTCTTCTACTCTCATGGGAGGGGGCCATTTGTCTCGGCAGGTTAATAGATGCATCTATGGTTCGTGTCATTCGACCCTCGGCAGTGCACACAATATATTTTTTGATCGGGTCGTACGACCTCGGCATAAATCGTGTGTGATAATACTCGAAGCCTAATTACCCTTGATATTATTTCATGGCCTAAGAGAATGTAATTTATTTAATGACAGAAATTGGATTGGGATTAGTAGGTGTTGGCTATAGAAATTCTTGGAATTTATTATTAGTTGAGGAACCAATTATTTACTGCGTGTTATTGTGTTATTGTTATTATTATTATTATTATTATTATTATTGTTATTATTATTATTATTATTATTATTATTATTATTAATAATTCAATTTCAAGTCAAAAATGTCTAACTCAGTGAATGCACATGAGAACAATGGCCTTGAGGCCCATGGAGAGAACAATGCAGCGGCCCCAATCACCGGTGTACCACCACAAAATCCTAGGGTAGTACCAGTACCACTCTCCGTAAATGTGGCCTCTGGCAATACTGTCTATATCGACGTAGGCTCTGATACCAATAGAAGTGTGCGCGAAGGTGACCAACACGAAGCGCAAAACGATCCAACTCGAGAAGAAAGAGATGTTAGCCTACAAGTCATTTTTGAGATGTTACAAGCACATCAAGTGGCTATTGCTCAGCTACAGAGCCAGCAAAAAACCCCAAGCACAGCAACACCGGATATAGCTCCTCGAGTCGAGCAGGTACCGGAAAGATCAAGCAACAATGGGTCAGCAGCAGACCCCGCTATTATGAAGATGCTCGAGGACCTCGCCAAAAGTATCGAATCAGGAGAAAAGAAGATAGAAGCTAACGACAAAAAAGTAGAAACCTATAACTCGATTGTCGATCAGATACCGGGTGCACCTCCGAGTTTGAAGGGGGTAGATTCGAAGAAGTTCGTGCAAAGACCATTTCCATCGAGTGCGGATGCGGAGCCCATTCCAAAGAAGTTCAGGATGCCGATATCCCGAAATACAATGGAACCACGGACCCCAGTGAGCATATTACCACTTACACTTGTGGTATAAAAGGGAACGACTTAAAGGATGAAGAAATTGAGTCTGTCTTATTGAAAAATTTTGGAGAAACACTGTCGAAGAGGGTCATGATGTGGTATCATAACTTTACCCCAAACTCGATAGATTCATTTGCTATGTTGACAGACTCTTTTGTGAAGGCACACGCTGGTGCCATCTAGGTTGCTACAAGAAAGTCCGACGTCTTCAAAATTAAACAAAGGGAGAACGAGATGTTAAGGGAGTTCGTACCTCGCTTTCAGATGGAGCGAATGGATTACCACCAGTCTCCGATGACTAGGCAGTATATGCCTTCACTCAGGGCCCGAATGACCGAAGCTCGATAGCTTCGAAGCAGCTGAAGCAAACTTTGATCGAACACCCCACTGTAACTTGGTTATATCTGAGTGGAAACGGGAGTGCATTACTATGGATTTCGTAGTTGGGTTGTCGCTGACCTTGCGGAAGTTTGATGCAATTTGGGTCATTGTCGACAGGTTGATCAAGTCGGCACACTTCATTTTGGTGGTGACCACGTATTCTTCAAAGAGATTGGCCCAGATTTACATTCAGGAGATTGTTCGCTTGCATGGTGTGCCTATTTTCATTATATCTTATAGAGGCCCTCAGTTTACTTCGCATTTCTGGAGGGCAGTACAGAGTGAGTTGGGGACCCGTGTAGATCTCAGTACAACCTTTCATCCGCAGACCAACAGGCAGTTTCAGCGGATCTTGGAGGATATTCTTAGAGCATGTCTGATTTACTTTGGAGGGCAGTGGGATTGATTCTTGCCTTTGTCCAAGTTTGCTTACAACAACAGTTATCAGTCCAGCATCGAGATGGCTCTATTTGCGTCTTTTTATGGTCGGCGATGGCGTTCGCCCATCGGATGGTTTGAGCCCAACGAGGCTAAATTGTATGGTACTGATTTAGTGAAGGATGCGTGGAAAATATGAAGTTGATTCAGGAGAAACTTCGCACAGCACAGTCCAGACAGAAGATTTACGCGGATCAGAAGGTGCGTGATTTATCATTTATGGTGGGCAAGAAGGTTCTCTTTAAAGTCTTGCCTATGAAGGGAATCATGAGGTTCGGGAAGAAGGAAAGTTGAGCCCTAGGTTTATAGGTCCATTTGAGGTGTTGAGACGAGTTGGGGAGGTTGGTTATGAGCTTTTTTGACTTTCGGTCTATCGGGGGTTCATCTGGTCTTCCATGCGTCTATGATCTAGAGGTACCATGCCGACAAGTAGCATGTTTTACACTTCAGCACGGTTCAGTTAGATGAGAGCCCGGGTTATGAGGAGGAACCAGTTGCCATTATTGACAGGCAGGTTCGCCAGTTGAGGTCCAAGAAGATTTATGCGTTAAAAGTTCAGTGGAAGGGTCAACCTGTCGAGGATGAAAATTGGGAGACTGAGGAAGAAATGTGGAGCAGATATCCACACTTATTCGGCAATCCAGGTATGATTCTAGACCCGTTCGAGGACGAACGTTTGTTTAAGAGGTGGAGAATGTAACGACCCGACCGGTTGTATTGCCTTCTAAATTCCAGTTGCCCTAAATAAGACTCCTTGTATGTGCTTTTACCGTTTTATTACTTGCGGGGATGGTTAGTTCGGGATTTGGAAGGGTTCAGGTTGAAATCAGAACACATAGTTCCCTAATATTGGCTTTAAAGGGTTATGTTTTACTTGAATCAATATTTCTAGTAAACGACCTTGGAATCGGGATTTGACAACCCCAATAGGATCGTATGATGATTTTGTACTTGGGCGTATGTTCGCATCGGGTTTTGGATGAATCGGGAGTGTTTCGGCGCATAAAGTTGAATGTTGGTGCATTGAAGGTTTTAAAGTTCTTTAAATTTGGTTTGGAGTAGACTTTGGCGTTATCAAGGTCCGTTCGTGATTCCGAGCACGGAAATATTTCTGCATAGTGATTTAAGACTTGCACGCAAAATTTGGTGTCATTTCGAGAAGTTTAAGTACAATTCGGCATGTTCGGAGTAAGTTGAAAGAACTTGAAGTTCATAAAATGATTCGATTTGGTTTGGGGTGTGATACTTAGTTTTATTAGTGTTTTCCGTCCTTGCAGAGGTCAAGCAGTTCTGTCTTGCGTTTACGAACCTGTTATTATGTTTGGACGGGGCCTTGGGGGCCTCAGATGACATTTTGACGAGGCGTGGAACTCATTTGGACTTGGAGAAAATGGCTGAAGCAGCTAAGCTTCTGGTGCAATCGCACCTGCGAGGAGCCAGCCGCAGGTACGAGCTTTTGGCTGCAGTTGTGGTTGAGCGTGGGCTGCCCAGTGATCGCAGAAGCTAGGCAGGGACTGCACCTGCGAAAGCGCAGGTGCGAAGAAGGCAACCGCAGAATCGGGCAGGGTCGCAGGTGCGGGACGAACGCCGCAGGCGCGGGCTCGCAGAAGCGAGCCATTTTTCGCAGATGCGGAAGTAGGCCAGCTGGGGGAGAGCCGCATCTGTGATGCATTTTCCACAGATGCGAAGCTGCAGAAGTGGCCAATTCTCTGCAGAAGCGGAAATCGCTGGGCAGTGAAGTTCATTTAAGACGAGACTTAGGCCATTTTTGGTTCATTTAGTTCACTTCTTGGCGATTTTGGAGCATCTTAGAGAGAGGTTTTCATCTAGCTATTGAAGGTAAATAATTTCTATCCACTGTAAGTTAAATACATAGGTTATGTGTAGATTTTAACATGTGAAATTGTAAAAATTATGGGTTTAGTTGAAAAACTTAGGTTTTGATAAAAATAGGATTTAACCACGAAAATGATTATGGAATTGAGGAAAAATTATATATTTGAGTTCGTGAGGTTATGGGTAACACGTATCTTCGAAAATTCTAGAATCCAGGTACGTGGGCTCGGGGGTAAATTTTAGAAATTTACCAATTAGGGGTGGGTAATTACCCTAATAGTTAAATTATGAACTTTTGAGTATATATTGACTTATTCATAAATATTTGGCTAGTTTCGGGTTGTTTGGCACCGAGTTGAGGATTTAAAGTGTATTTGTGGACCGGAAGTGAGCTTGAGAACGATGTAAGTCTCTTGTCTAACCTTGTAAGAGGGAACTCATCCCCTTAGGTGTATTGTTATTGTGAATTACTTGTGTGGGGAGCTATATACGCACTAGGTGACAAGAGTCCGTACATAGCTATATTTCATGAGTTGTTCAGATAGTCTTAGATGTACATCATGCTTTGATTGTATTTTTATGTTTATTATGCATAATAATTGTCTTAAATAGAGCTGAGATTAGGGATTTTAAGGTTGAAATTTTCCAAGTTAGATTTCTTATTTGTTTTGAAGAATTGAGGAATATATAATAACTTTGAGAATCCATGTCCACTCGCGTCGCAAGTATTTCCGCGAGCGAGGTAAACTCCTCTACTCTCATGGGAGGGGGCCATTTGTCTCGGCAGGTTAATAGATGCATCTATGGTTCGTGTCATTCGACCCTCGGCAGTGCATGTTGGTTGATTTCCCAATGCACACGCAAGTGTACGTGGTCGACAAGTAATATAGGA
>ML430273.1:0-32577 GCA_005239525.1 Nicotiana knightiana | reverse complement strand
ATTCATGTGCTACAATCATTTCTGATGGTTTGTCCAATTCCATCATTAGATTGTGAACTCAAACTTTATACTTATAATAACCGATGATTTAATCTTCCGTGTATAAGCTAAACTCTGTACACTAAATCATCTACTATATAAGCAAAGAACACAGACTAATATATGATCTATTTAGAACTTTATTAAAACTGAATGAACAACTATTTCATAATAACTATTATATCTAAACCAAACTCATGGTTAATAGTATATATCCCAACAATCTCCCACTTAGATTTTTAACCATGACAATTGTTAGAATATACTATATCTAAACGCATAGTTAATAGTATATGCCCTAATAATCTCCCACTTAGACTCATAACCATGCATCTACAACTTTCTCAGGCATTCTTTTACATGACTATTAAAAGTCTTCACCAAATAAGGTTTTGTTAAAGAATCTTGCCAAGTTACTTATGACGCAATATTTGTCCAGTAGTGCTTCGTAACTATTTTGTTTGGTATTAAACTCTTCAGGGATCCTGTTATTGAAACTATCCCAAGAGTGTACACCGAACTATGATTTTCCTTAGTATTTTCCCAATATGACGAAGTACTACTAATATTACCTTCATTACCTTACAATATTGAAATATTAGCTACTTCTTACTATATTGTTCACTGTTCAAAAATCACTCCGATTCGACAAAGTCATATTCTGTCTATTAACGTTTTCCCACTACTTAAATGCAATGGAACGTCAATTCCGATGTGTGGGTTTTGATGTTCTTGGACATCTAGTTATTTCTCTAGGAACATGGTTTATTGAACAATCCTTATCTAGAAAAATGCATTTGTTTTAATAATTGCCTTATTTTCTTTAGGACAATAAAATAAATCTCCATTCGTTTTCTTGAATATTCAATAAACATGCACCTATCCATTCTTAGTTTCAACTTATATATCCGCTTTCCCTTTCAGCATATGTGCTGGACAATCCTATATCTAAACATGCCAAGGACTGAGCTTACATGCAATCTACAGTTCTATAGATGTCACAGGTACTAACTTAGAAGAAACTTTATTCAAAATGTAATTTGCAGTTTCTAGGAAATATTCCAAAAACGAATAAGGCAAATATGAATAACATTTCATTAATCTATCCATGTCCAAAAGAGACTTAATTCTTCTTTCTACCAAACCACTCTATTATGGAGTTTACAGTGTAGACAATTGAGATGTAATCCCTTATTCTGATAAGTAACAAAAGAACTCTTTAGATATATGCTCGCCGCTACAATCAAATTGCAGTAACTTAATATATTTCCTTGGTGCTTCTCCGTTTCAAGTATTAAAAACTTTGAATTACTTAAATCATTAAGACTTATGGTGCATCAAATAAATATATTAATATTTTGAATAATCATTTATGAATGTCACAAAATACTCAAAACTATTTACGAGTATGTTCATTTAACCATACAAATCAGAAGGGATTCATTCTTGCTTATCACCAGCTTTATTTTCTTTTGAAGGAAAACATCCTTTAGTCAAACTTCCTTCTAAACAGAAACCACAAGTTGGTAATGCCTCTACTTTCAATGAACCTTAAGGTCAATTTTTGACCAACCTGAAATCCTATCCAGATTAATATGATTTAGACAAAAGTGCACAGATAAGTTTTACTCAATTTTGATGAACATATTCTCTTATGAGATAGACTAATATTGTTATGTTCAGGAGAGACATTAATACAATAACAAGGTCATTCATTCATGTACCACAAGAGATAAAATGTTTATCAAGCTCAATAAATTAAGAGTTATTCAAAAAATAAAATAAATATCCATCTCTTATTTTGCCCAGAAACTGAAATTAAATTCCTTCTAACAAAAGGTATAAATATTGCATCTTTTAAATTAATGTCTTATCACTACCAAAAGAAAATTTTAACAAGTAATACGACAAATTGCATAAAGTCATCGTGGAGTTGAGATAAAATATTAAATAGATCATAATAAGTCAAAACACTGAATAATAAAATTCAAACTGCATTCATATATATATATATATATATATATATATATATATATATATATATACATACATACATGCATCTTGAATAACAAATTTCGATGGGAAAAGAATCATTCAAGCAAAGTATATTGGATAATACAAAAATTATACAACCCAGAAAGAAACAGAACCAGCTCAGATGGAGACCATACTGTTATTTTCAGATAATTGTATATAACCATTTAATACTAAAATTTCAAACACACTACACATATATGTATTCATGCATCTTGAATAGAAAATTTCGATGGGAAAAGAACTACTCATGCAACATACATATGTATTGCCAGATTATTTACTCAAATAAATTAAAACAGACCCAACTCAGATGGAGAGTATATTATTAATTTAAGTCAAGTGAATCTAATAATTAATAGCTCTAGTTTCATCGATCCAACATGTATACTCAGATGGAGAGTAAGACATGATATCAATAACTAGTAGTATTTAACTTAGTGAGCTTGTAATAAATTTATCCGACATGGAGGAAGACCTAAAGTCGACGCATAAATTTACACACACTTGAAATTAATAGTGAGAGACCATAGAAATATATTTCTATGACCACTTAATCATGGTTGCTTTATAATTACGAAGTTGATTCAACGTGTAAACCAGATGGAGAGTCAATACATGTTATCAACTACTAGTAATTATACTCAGAGAGTTCATAATAAATTTATCCGATATGGAGGAAGACCTAAAGTCGACGCGTAAATTTATATCTCACTATAAGTGAATAGTGGATACCATAGGGGTTAATATATCACCACTTGATCACAACCACAAAATTTTCTCTAAGGATAAGTACCAAAATTCACAAAATACTCGTTTAAGCATTTTTAGGAATTTAAAAGATGACATACATTCCAACCATATATCAATTCATGCTAAATAAACATGAGTCATCACGTTTCAGGTTTAACAAAAATAAGACTGACATAAAAGGAATGACTTTTCATATCCAAAACATATTTTAATCCCGCAAACTACCAAGAGAAAAACTCATCTAAGCGATTCTGAACTACCGACATATGATAAAATTTATGCAGTGAGTATTTCTTATCAGGCCGTTTCTGATGATCCCATCAAATTTCAAGTCAATTGGAGATGATGATCACCAAAACTAGACCAAATTCGAATAAGTCTTCTTAGGCGAATTTAATATTCAACTAATGTGGTTTACATTCTTTCCATATATCATATTAAGTTAAATCATCATGTGTAATCATGTTCCATATTTAACACAAATAAGACTGATATATAATTTTTTTTTTTACATTTAAAACTCATTTAATCCGATAAACCGCATAAAACCACATCTAAACGACCTCGAAACACTCAAAAATAACGTGATTCACTGTATAGTAGTGAGTGTTTCTCATCAAGTCGTTTCTGATGGACCTACCAAATTTCAGGTCAATTGGAGTTCGCCAATATCATGACATCCAAATTTATGACCAAATCCGAAAATATCCATTTTAGGCATTTTCATGGATTAAAATAAATATGATCATGTTTTCATTCTCCTTATAATTATAATATGATCTCAAGACGTAGATTATGTCCTTCCTTTTGAGTAAAGTACATAAAATCGCCTTTTACGTCAAATTGTCCTCCCCGTTTATACATATGAGAATTCAAGATATTATTTTTTATCATATTTTGTGGAAACCTCAATGTCTTTTCTCATGAATAAGTTTAACGTCACTAGTATCAAGAGGTCAACCTCTTTAGGGTAGATGAAAACTCCACCACTAGCATAAACTTATCAAGAACAATTTTTCAAATAGTACATTGAGTATATTCATTCATGACTTAAATAAATAGACCACTTTCGTGACTATTTATTAATCATAACTCTCAATCCGTATGTTATGTAATCACCTTGATGTATATAAGAACTTTCAATGATTCCAAATAAACAAATCACCTTGATGATAACTATTTATTAATCAAAGATTCTTAACTCAGGTATGATACCATCTCACTTGTATAAAGCTCTAAGAATTTTTAATGATTCAAAATAAATAAATTACCTTAGTAATAACTATTTATTCATCATAAATTCTTAATATTTAATATTATATACACATGAGGAGATAATATAATTGTATGATATTGTCACGATCCAATTTAGGATCATGACCGACACTTAGGAGCAAATGCCCCCAAGTAAGCCTCATCGATATTTTATAGAAAATTGGACAGAGTTTCCCCTGTATTTGGACTATTCTAAAAAATTTTACTGTCTCAAATCAGCAACCAAACATCCTATTAGCAATTCAAAATACAATGACTTATCAATTAACCAAAATAAATATCTACTATTAATAGTCCATCTACTAACAACTAAAATTTACTACTTTATCTCCAACTTCGATAAGAATGAGCGATACTCAACACAAGTCTATCATAACAAAGAATACTCAAGATACTAAAAGAATGACCATGGAGTGACTCTAAGAGTTCAAAGAAAATACCATAACAATATTAAAATTTTCGCCCACACGAACAAGTGCGAGGCTGACCAAGAACTATCAACCTGTGCTCACTAGTTAACGAAATCCTCGCCCGCGTCAACTGCTGTATCTGTAAAAAAATTTGCGGGGAATGAGTCGCTATTTCATTGAGTAATAAAACTTAACCACAACTATTTTTATTGGGGACAAGTCAGAAAACATGCTAGCATATCAAAAAGAAAATAACATATAAATGCCCTTTGAGAAACAATAAATAATTATCAGTCTCATCATGTTTTTCTTGTAGTATAATACAATTAGTAATTCAGTAATAACTCGGTAACAACCATATAATATCAATATTCACATTTGGGAGGTTTCAATGAATGGATCATGTAGTAGGTATAACTGTGGACTTCTTCGCAAGAAGTCAAACATAACGGTAGTCCCTACTCGAGGGAAATCGGTAACGATATGCTAGTTCTACCTTCCCACTAGCGAGGACTGTAACGGTAATCGGTAATTACAAGGTACACCAGGTCTAACGAACCCGTCGTTAGCTACGAGATCCTTCAAAGTCTACTCCCATTTATACTTGTCTATGTATTTGTATATACTCATAGGAAAATATTTTAAAACAATATAGGGCCTTTCGGTTTTTATAAAATCATGTAATTTTATTTCGATAACAGTAAATTCAAGTAATGGTAAAACATATCTAGTGACAACAAGAATATTTAAAACCATGGTATTCATCTCAAATAACTATTTCGGTATCATATCGAGTAAAAGACTTGTCCCACATGCAACTCAAAATAATCGGTAGCATATTCATATTGAAAATCATGTGTAAATCATGCAAGTTATGAAAACGCAAATTGTGGTAAGATTACTACTCACAGTACTCGTGCCGAAATACCAAACGCTTTACCTCGAGCAATTCGTACAACTTCCTCCAATCAATCTATAATTACATATTATCGATCTAATGTTAATTTCCTTGTTTAGGATAACTCATCGCTAATATAGGATACCCAACCCTTGAGGTTTTATATTTGACTCTAAATTCGTCGAATTATATTCACCCATGCTATGAGTAATTTAAATTAATCCAAAACTTTTCAAATAAAAAGGCAATTATATAGTTTATTCCCTGTACTATTCAATTTTCTTGATCATGTATATAGAGATACTAGTTTAAATAAATTACACTGCTATCTACTCCTTCTTCTTTTTTTCTTAAACCTCCGGTTATTTTCCCCAATTCTCAATCAAATCACACCCTTGTAATTCCAAGCTTACTATAAAATTCTATATCTACAATCGATATTGCCACAATAGATGGAAGCATGCTTGTGTGGTTACCTGTAACTCTATTATTGAGGCTCGAAAATATATGTCAATTTTCCTTTGATGGATCACGGTATAGTTGCTAAAGGCAGCAACAAAACTTTTCTAAGTTTTGATTCTTTAGTGGCTAAGGGTTTTTTTTCCAACCCTCTAATTTGAATGATATGTTCAATCTGATGGGCCTTAGCCTATTACCCCTCTTTTATATATTATTCAATTCTTTTGGTCTTATTTATTTGTTTTGCTTTTTTTTTTTTTGACTAATGACCAATACACCCTTATTTAAAATATAGGGTATTACATTCTCCCCACCTTATGAAATCGGTCCCCGAATTTAACTCAAGTGCATACCTGTAGATTGAAACAAATGGGGATACTTCACATGCATATATTTTTTTCTACTTCCCAAGTAGCTTGTCACGACCCGAATTTCCCGCCGTCAGGACCGTGATGGCACCTAACATTGAACCCGCTAGGCAAGCCAACGTTACCGGTTATTCTATATTATTTTTTTATTTTTAGCAACTAGTTAGTGACATACAAGATCAGCGGAAATAAAAGTGCGGAAGAAATAGAATCTAACAACCTTTTTAAATACTATCACAAAACCCATAATAACAACTCCCAAAACTTGGTGTCACACTTTCACGA
This sequence comes from Nicotiana knightiana, assembly GCA_005239525.1. Lineage (NCBI taxonomy): Eukaryota > Viridiplantae > Streptophyta > Magnoliopsida > Solanales > Solanaceae > Nicotiana > Nicotiana knightiana. The sequence continues at coordinate 26,056 of ML430273.1, read as the reverse complement.
ACTATCTACGAATTCTAAAAATAAGGGGTTCGAACAAAAGTAAATACATCTGTTTCTGAGATAACTAAAACAGAAATAAAGAAGTGGAAGGGGACGCCAAGGCCTGCGGACGCCTGCAGGATTACCTCGGTGTCTCCATCTGGACTGAAGGTAGCCTCCTAGCTCTAATGTCCAAATGTCATGTACCGGGATCTGCACAACAAAAGATATGCAGGTGTAGCATCAGTACAACCGACCCCATGTACTGAGTAAGTGTCGAGCCTAACCTCGGAGAAGTAGTGACGAGGCTAGGACACGACAACCAAGACAACCTGTGCAATTTAATAACAACAAGAATAGCCAGTTAAGTACAAGGGAAAAGGGGAAACATGCTGCGGGAAAGCATTATCAGATAACAGAAATAACAAAATAAGACAACAATTCAAGTATCTAAGTAACAACAGGAAATAACAATCACAGAGAATAGTGCACGGCATCACCCTTCGTGCTTTTATTCTCATCCTCACCAAATAATAAATAGAAACGGCACGGAATCACCCTTCGTGCTTTTAATATCATAACATGGCATGGCATCACCCTTCGTGCTTTTACACTCTCATCCTTACAATAATCAATACACGTCATCACCTTTCGTGATTTTACACTCTTTCTCACCCAAACAATATCAATAACAGAAGTTTGGCAAGGAAAAATCAACAACATGAATCATAAATCATAACATCCCGGCAATGGAACAACATTAAAAATATCACTATCCCGGCAAGGGATACAACTATAACCAATCTCGCTCAAGTAAATATCTTTACATAACATTCCTTAACCGAACAAATACTCAACAATATCCATTACCAAGAATTTCCACCGAATGAACAACCACTAAAGTGAAATTCAAGCGATAACACAATAAATATCAATGAAAATCACATAATTCATAATTTCTGACTCACGGGCGTGCTTGACACCAACGTATAGGTACTTATCACCTCACCTATACGTTGAACATGGCATAAACACATAGCAAATAAGACTCAACACCTATTCCCTCAAGCTAAAGTTAGGCCAAACACTTACCTCGACTTCCACGACCAAAATCAAGCCTCAATCACCGCTTTTCCTTTTGAACTCGACTCCAAATCGATTGTATTTAGACATAATTGACTCAATAACATCAATAAACGCTAAATATTTAATTCCAATACTTAATTACAGATTTCCTATCATTTTCCCAAAAAGTCAAAAATCGACCCCGGGCCCGCTTGGTCAAAACACGAGGTTCAGATCAAAACCCGATCACCCATTCACCCACGAGCCTGAATATGTAATTAGTTTTGAAATCCGACCCTAAACGAGGTCTAAATTCCAATTATACAAAAAACCCTAACTCTACCCAAATCCCTAATTTTCTACCCTTAAGAACATGATTTAGGCCTAGAAATCTAATGGGTGTTAATGGAAATGGAATAAAATGAGTCTAAGATTACATACCTATGAATTTGTAGTGAAGTTCCCTTTCAAAAATCGCCCAATTTGGAGTTTGGAAGAAGAAGTTATGAGTTTTTGAAGAATGTCCGTTTTTGCTACTGTTTTAAGAAGTATGGACACTTACTCTATGCGTTCGTGAGCCTTGGCCGCGTTCGCATAGGCTTAATTCCCCAGGCCTACACGTTCGTGGGCCACAGGCCGTGGTCGCACAGTGTTATAGGCTACCCAGCCCCAGGCCCCCTTATACTCTATGCGTTCGCGAAGGCTGGACGCGTTCGCATAGAGCAACCTACCCAAAGCTCCGCGTTCGCGTTCACGTCCCAGCCAGTGCGTTTGCATAGAACAAATCCTGCCCCTTCCCTGTTTACCCTTCGCGTTCACGTGGGTTACCACGCGTTCGCATAGAACAAACACCTGGACACCAGCAAAGAGCAATAACACCTGATTTTTATAAGTAAAAATCACCCCGACGCCTATCAGAAACTCCCCCGAGCCCTCGGGGCTTCAAACCAAACATGTACACAACCTAAAAAACATCCTACAGACTTACTCGTGCGATTAAATCACCAAAATAACATCTTAAATAACGAATTGAGCATAGAAATCAAAGAAAAATCTCAAAACTTTTAAAGTCTCAAATTTTACAAATACGGGTCCGAATCACGTCAAACAACCTCCGTTCCTTACGAAATTTTACAGACATATCATGATTATCATATTGAACCTGTACCGGGCTCCGGAACCAAAATACGGGCCCGATACCATAAATTTCAAATATAACCAAATTTCCAAAAACTCTTATATTTTCAGTAAAATAATTTCTTTCAAAAATTCATTTCTCAGGCTTGGGACCTTGGAATCCGATTTCGGGCATACGCCCAAGTCCCATATTTTCCTACGGACTCTGCGGGATCGTCAAATCACGGGTCCAGGTCTGTTTACCCAAAATATTGACCGAAGTCAACTTAAATTCAATTTTAAAGGAAAAGCTAGCATTTTTCTCTGTTTTTCATACAAAAGCTTCCCGACTATACGCCCGGGCTGTGCACGAATAACGAGGTGAAATAAAAGGAGGTTTTCAAGGCCTCGGAATACCGTTTTGACTTGTAAAAATGAGAGATGATTTTTTGGGTCATCACATAGCTTCTTCAACGATATGATTTCTCCATAGAACTTTAACGAACACATTTTCTTTTAACCGTAGCTTTCTTACTTGTTTATCAACAATTGCCATCGGCTCCTCCTTGTAATACAACTTCTCATCAAGCGATATAGCAGGTGCTTCAAGCACCTGAGATGAGTCTGATATACATTTCCTTAGCATTGAGACATGAAACACTGGATGAATAAAGGACAACTTAGGAGGAAGTGTCAAACGATAAGCCACATCTCCCACTCGGCCTAGTATCTCATACGGTCCTACAAACCTGGGGCTCAACTTGCCTCTTTTCCCAAACCGCATCACCCCTTTCATAGGATATACTCGTAGGAACACTTTGTCTCTAATTGCGAACACTAAATCTCTTCTCCTCTTATCAGCATAAGACTTTTGTCTACTTTGAGCTGTAAGAACTCTCTGTCTGATCAACTGGACCTTGTCCATAGCTTCTTGTACTAGGTCGGGTCCTAATAAGTTAGTGTCACCAGCTTCAAACCATCCAATCGGTGAACGACATCTTTTACCATACAATGCTTCGTATGGTGCCATTTGAATACTGGACTGGAAACTATTGTTGTAAGCAAATTCAGCTAAAGGTAGATAAGTGTACCAACTACCTCCAAAATCAACAATGCAAGCTCTCAACATATCCTCCAAGATCTGTATGGTACGTTCAGACTGCGCGTCTGTCTGTGGATGAAATGCAGTGCTAAGATCTACTCGTGTACCCAATGCTTCTTGAAAGGATCTCCAAAAGTGTGAAGTAAATTGTGATCCTCTATCAGAGATGATGGATATTGGAACTCCATGAAGTCAGACAATTTCATTCATAAATATCTGTGCCTACCTCACTCCACCATATGTAGTCTTCACCGGCAAAAAGTGTGCTGATTTTGTCAGTCGATCTACAATTACCCACACCGAATCATAACCTCTAAGAGTTCGTGGTAGACCGGTGACAAAATCCATAGTAATTCTTTCCCATTTCCACTCTGGAATCTCAATTTGTTGTAACAGTCCTGCGGGCCGCTGATGCTCAGCCTTGACCTGCTGACAAGTCCAACAACTAGAAACAAAGTTAGCAACATCCTTCTTCATACCTTCCCACCAATAAAATTGCTTCAGGTCATGGTACATTTTTGTGGATCCAAGATGTATGGTGTATTTAGAGTTGTGGGATTCTTCAAGAATAGCATGTCTCAACCCATCTACGTCTGCTACACATAGCCTGTCACCCATTTGAAGAACACCATCACTTTCAACAATCAAACTTTTGCTTTTACCAGTTAAGGCCTCATCTGTGTATTTGCATAATCGTTCATCCTCATATTGGGTGGCCTTAATGCGCTCAACTAATGAAGACTTAGCCTGAGCACAAGCCAACAATGGCTCTGAATTTCCGACACAAAATCTGATACCTGTATCTTCTAGTCTCTGAATATCTTTGGCTAACAGTCTCTTTGCAACAGCTATATACGCCAAACTCCATAGGTTTTCTGCTCAATGCATCAGCCACCACATTGGTTTTTCCTGGATGATACAAACTAGAATAATCATACTCTTTGAGTAGTTCCATCCAACGACGCTGCCGAAGATTCAGATCTCTCTGCTGAAAGATATACTTCAGACTTTTATGGTCCGTATAAATCTCACAAGTTTCGCCGTATAGATAACGCCTCCAAATTTTTAGAGCAAATACCACTGCAGCCATCTCCAAATCATGTGTAGGATATTTTTGATCGTGCTTTTTCAATTGTCTCGAAGCATAAGCTATAACACGACCATTTTGCATGAGAACACATCCTAATCCCACCCTTGAGGCATCGCAGAATACTGTAAATCCTCCAGAACCTGATGGTAAGGCTAATATTGGTGTAGTTGTCAGACACGTTTTGAGTTTCTGAAAGCTCTACTCACATTCCTCTGTCCACTAAAACTTTGCATTTTTCTGTGTTAGCTTGGTCAGCGGCGCTGCTATCCTGGAAAAATCCTGCACTAACCGCCTGTAATAGCCTGCTAAGCCTAAAAAGCTGCGAATAGGTCTAGGCCAATTCTGCACAGCTTCTGTCTTATGAGGATCTACCATAATTCCATCTTTGGATACAACATGCCCTAGAAATGATACTGAGTCTAGCCAAAATTCACACTTTGAGAACGTAGCATAAAGCCGATGTTCTTGCAATGTCTGCAACACCGTCCTGAGATGATCCCTGTGTTCTCCTTGGCTACGAGAATATATCAGGATATCATCAATAAATACTATTACAAATCTATCCAGAAATGGCTTGAACACCCTATTCATTAAATCCATGAATGCAGCTGGAGCATTAGTCAGTCCAAAAGGCATCACAAGGAACTCATAGTGCCCATATTGAGTTCTGAAAGCAGTCTTGGAAATATCTTCATCTTTGATTCTAAGCTGATGATAACCAGAACGGAGGTCAATCTTTGAAAAGTGGGCAGCTCCTTGTAATTGATCAAACATGTCATTTATACGAGGCAAAGGATATTTATTGCATATTGTTATCTTGTTCAACTGCCTGTAGTCAATGCACATTCTCAGGGATCCACATTTCTTCTTTACAAACAGTACTCGTGCACCCCATGGAGATATACTCGGTCTAATAAAACCCTTATCTAACAAGTCCTGTAGTTGCTGTTTTAGCTCCTTCAACTCTGCTAGTGCCATCCGATATGGCGGTATTGATATGGGTTGTGTGTCAGGTAGAAAATCAATACCAAAATCTATTTCTCGTAATGGAGGCAATCCTGGAAGATCCTTAGGAAATATATCAGAAAATTCCCTCACTGCTGGAACATTCTCTATACCAATTGTTTCCTTTCTTGTGTCATTTACAATAGCTAAGAGACCCAAGCAACCTTTCTTCAGAAGTCATTGAGCCTTTATAAAAGATATAATTTTGCAAGTCTCGGGAACCTGACCCCCTTTTAGAACAAAACTAGGCTCGTTTGGTATATCAAACTTGACTACCTTTGCATGAAAATCGACAATAGCATAGCAAGAAGATAACCAATCCATTCCCATCAGCATATCAAAGTCAATCATATCATTTACAATAAGATCAACTAAAGTATCTCTATCCCTACTCCATATCTGACAAGCACGATACACATATTCAGCTAATAGAGACTCTCCAACAGGAGTAGCAACTAGAAAAGGATCATTCAATAGCTCAAGCTGTGTGCTAAACCTCAAAGCAAAGTACGAGGACAGATAGGAGTGGGCAGATCCCGGATCAATCAACGCAAGTGCATCAAATGAACATACAGAAAGAATCCCTGTAACCACTGCATTCGAGGCCTGAGCATCCTTTCTAGTAAATGAAAAAACTCTCGTCTGACCTCTACCAGCATTCCCTTGTCCTTGAGTCACATTAGCACGGTCCCCAGCACCTCGACCTCTATTTCCTGTACCTGTAGCACCTGTAGCATTACGAGTAGTCTGAGTAGGTGTAGCTGACTGAATAGAAGTCTAGTTGAAATTCCTCGGAGACTGAGGGCAATCCCTCAAGTGATGTTCCAACTGGTCACACCGAAAGCACTCTCCAGTTAGAACACGACACTGGCCCAAGTGTGATCTACCACATGTCTGGCAGACGGGTGTAGTGGCATATATCTGCCCAGAATTACGATGTCCAGATGCTGGTGGTCCCCTAGTACCCTGTCTGTATTGTGGTCTGTGAAGACAAGTGTGTCCCTGTCTGAGAACCCTATTGTTGTTGTCCCTGATTTCCCGCTTTTCGATTTTCACTAAAACCGCCGCTGAAAGACCCTCATGTCTTGGCCTTCTTACGTAAATCACTAGCTGCACGCTCATCACGTCCCTTGTTTTCAATTTTTCTAGCAAGGTCGACTGCATCAGAGTTGGATAAAGTCTTCATTTGTGGTGCTACTGCAGTGTATAACCGACCAACCAATCCATCAACGAACCTCTGAACTCGAGCTTCTTCGGTAGACACTATGTACGGAGCATATCTAGCCAGCTTACAAAACTTGGTGTTATATATTGACACATCCATATCTGGAGTCTGAACCAATCTCTCAAAGTCTCTAGCATATTTTTTCATCAGGATGTCCGGAAGAAAATGATTCATGAACAACTTAGTGAACTCGTCCCATGTCAGTGGTGTTGCTCCTGTTGGCCTTCCTAGAAACATAGTTTCATACCAGGTATTGGCCATATCCTCTAGTTTGTATGCTGCGAGCTCCACGACTCTCTCACTAGAACATCATAGAGCATGTAATGCCTTGAGTGTCCCATCCAAGAAAATTTGAGGATCTGCTGAATTATCAGAACCTGTGAATTTTGGTGATTTCAATTTCAGGAACTCTTGTAGGGATACTTCCTTATTTCCGAAAGCCTGAGTCTGTGCAGGTGCTTGTGTCTATAAAGTAACCTGAGGAGCTGAACTTCCACCCTGAGTAGGCACCAATGCCTTTAACACATTCAATAACATTGCCATTGCATTTGTAGTAAGGCAACAGTAGGTACAACAGTTGGCACTGGTGATGGAGCGTCCTGAACACCCTGCCCTTACACTTGATCTGGCATAGCAACCTGGGGCTGACCCATGTTCCCAACTTCAGGTTGAGGAGCAATATGTATTCTAGTTTGATGAACTCCAACTTGACCGCCACCTCTGGTAATACCACGTCCAGCAGATGAGGGTCTGCGTGTCCTAGCCATCTGCGAAAGAAATATTCCAAAGTCAATTTCAAGTTATCTCAACGCAAGATCAAAGAATGAAAAAAGGGAAAACATTCCTAGATGTTCAGTAGCCTCAAGGTCATAAGTATAGGCGCCTACATACCCATGCACAAGACTCTACTAAACATTGCTCCATGACTCGGGACTTAAAGTCTAGGCTCCGATACCAACTTTGTCACGACCCAATTTAGGATCATGACCGGCTAGAAAATGCCCCCAAGTAAGCCTCATTGATATTTTACAGAACATCGGACAGAGATTCCCCTTTATTTGGACTATCCCAAAAATTTTCCCTCTCTCAAATCAACAACCAAACATCCTAGTAGTAATTCAAAATACAATGACTTATCAGTTAACCAAAATAAATATCTACTATTAATAGTCCACCCACTAACAACAAGAATTTACTACTTTATCTCCAACTTCGATAAGAATAAGCGATAATCAACACAAGTCTATCATAACAAAGAATACTCAAGATACTAAAAGAATGATCATGGAGCGACTCTAAGAGTTCAAAGAAAAGATCATAACAATAATTAAAATTTCATCCCACGCGAACAAGTGCGAGGCTCACCAAGAACTATCAACTTGTGCGCTCTAATTAAAGAAATCCTCGTCCGCGTCAACTACTGTATCTGTAAAAAAATTTACGGGGAGGTCGCTAGCTCCGTGAGTAATAACATTTAACCACAACCGTTTGTATTGGGGACAAGTAAGAAAACATGCTAGTATATCAAAAAGGAAATAGCATATAAATGCCCTTTCAGAAACAATAAATAATTTTCAGTCTCATCATGTTTTTCTTGTAGTATAACACAATTAGCAATTCAGTAATAACTCGGTAACAACCATATAATATTAATATTCACATTTGGGAGGTTTCAATGAATGGATCATGTAATCGGTATAACTGTGGACTTCTTCGCAAGAAGTCAAACATAACGGTAGTCCCTACTCGAGGAAAATCAGTAATGGTATGCTAGTTCTACCTTCCCACTAGCGAGAGCTGTAACGGTAATCAGGTAATTACAAGGTGCACCAGGTCTAACGAACCCGCCGTTTGCTACGGGATCCTTCAAAGTCTACTCTCATTTATACTTGTCTCCGTATCTGTATATACTCATTGGAAAATATTTTAAAACAATATAGGGCATTTTGGTTCTTACAAAAAAAAAAAGCAATTTTATTTCGATAACAGTAAATTCAAGTAACGGTAAAACATATCTAGTGACAACAAGAATATTTAAACCACGGTATTCATCTCAAATAACTATTTCGGTATCATATCGAGTAAAAGACTCGTCCCACATGTAACTCAAAATAATTGGTAGCATATTCATATTGAAAATCATGTGTAAATCATGCAAGTTATGAAAACACAAATTGTGGTAAGATTACTACTCACAGTACTCGTGCTGAAATACCAAATGCTTCACCTCGAGCAATTCGTACAACTTCCTCCAATCAATTTATAATTACATAATATCGATCTAATGTTAATTTCCTTGTTTAGGATAACTCATCGCTAATATAGAATACCCAACCCTCGAGGTTTCATATTTGACTCTAAATTCGCCGAATTATATTCACCCATGCTATGAGTAATTTAAATTAGTCCAAAAATTTTCAAATAAAAAGGCAATTATATAGTTTATTCTTGGTACTATTCAATTTCCTTAATCATGTATATAGAGATACTAGTTTAAATAAATTACACTGCTATCTACTCCTTCTTCTTTTATTCTTAAACCTCCAATTGTTTTTCCCAATTCTCAATCAAATCACACCCTTGTAATTACCCAAGCTTACTATAAAATTCTATATCTACAATTGATATTGCCATAATAGATGAAAGCATGCTTGCGGTGGTTACCTGGAACTCTATTATTGAGGCTCGAAAATATATGTCAATTTATAAGGGTTTTTTTCCAACCCTCTAATTTGAACGATAGATTCAATCTGATGGGTCTTAGCCTATTACCCCTCTTTTATATATGATTCAATTCTTTTGGTCTTATTTATTTGTTTTGCTCTTTTGGTTTTTTGCTAATGATCAATACACTCTTATTTAAAATATAGGGTATTACATTCTCTCCATCTTATGAAATTCGATCCCGAAATTTAACACAAGTACATACTTGTAGATTGAAACAAATGGGAATACTTAGCTTGAGGAGATAATATAATTGTATTATATACACATGAGGAGATAATATAATTGTATGATATAATCTCAGGTGTTTAAAATATCAATAACTATTCAGTGATTCAAAGTAAATAAGTAACCGTGGTGAAAATAATTAATTAATCATAAGTTCTCAATATGGGTCTATTAAACACATGTCAGGAAACACAATGTTCTTTCAGCACAATAATGCCCATATAATGCAATTCTTCATTAAAAGAAAAGCAATGAAAACAAGGGTAAATCAAATGCTGCGACCAACAGAATGTAGTTTAGTCCTTTCCATTCTTACTTTATTTATTTTAGATAACACAGGGGACGACATTATTTGCCTCTTATGCAATACATGAGTTACAAGGCCTCCACCACAGAATCTGATCTCTGCACCGCCTCCACCACAGTCTAATGTCAAAGATCATTCTTAATTACTTTTCGTTCGAATATTAGAAGAAAACAATTAATTCAGGACAATTTATGTCTTCGACTGCGGCGGTGAATAACTTACAAGCTTTTAAACTTTGCATAAAAAATTTCGACAAGGCTGTTAATCATGAACATATTGTTAGAACCGAAAAAATCAGGTGTCATGCGGAAGTTAGTAAAGCAAACCTTGAACAATAATAAATCAGAGAACAAAAGAGAAATTTACCAAAAGAGACACAACATTTAATATGGTTCGGCCAAAATTAGACAACAAAAGAGAAATCTACCAAAAGAGACACAACATTTAACATGATTCGGCCAATTGACCTACGTCCACGGCGGAGATGAACAATCCACTATTATAAAAGAGAGTACAAAATAACGAGAGAACAACCTCATGAAGAGGCAAACATAAGTGACATACTACATTTGTCCCGTAAAGTTCTCCCCCTAAATACGACTCTTAAACACCATATGGCTACATTGTGGATGCTACTGAATGAGAAGGAAGAATCCTTAATTTATAGAGGTCCAAACCTTATCCTACATGAAAAAGGACTAGCCAAACATGGAGGAATTATAATTTCCTTCTACAAAAAGGAAAACCCAATTATGGTAATATGTTGTCCTTTCCTTCAAGAAATAGGAAAACCAAACATGGTTAGAAAATTCGGACAACCCCTAACACATATATGTAGTCGGACATACACATATATTCTCGGTTATCTACTTAGATGCAAGCATACTATGATACCAATTGATGGAAAACATGTATGAATAACGGAAGCAAATAACCGGGATCGCTTGCATGTAATATAGACAACACATAATCACATATTTTAATCAAACATAAAATCGATACTTATCTCTTGTAGCGTGATTGCAGTCGCGATTGGAACCTCCAAGTAAGAGCAAAGCCATCCACGAGATCATCCTACAGTTCCACATTCTTCTGCTGTGTGACCCAAATAATACCCGAAATTGGCAAAACTCGTGTGGGCGAGTTTCTCGTAAAAAAATTGTGTGGTAAAAACCTTAGCCTCCTTATGGAATAAGATCCCTTTATATAGCCACAGGTTTTAGGGTTTAAAACCTTTTCCTAAACCTGTTGAGTCTTCCTTTTCCACCAAGAAATAGCATTTCATTTAGTTCCTAATTATTCGGGCACATCAGGGACCTCGGTATTTAATTAATGAGGCTTCCTTTTATGGACTTAATTCGAAATATCTGAATTAATACTACCATAATGAATTATGAATTATTCCACTAAAAATTCGTAACTGCACTCCTCAACTCAATTTTGAAATTCTTCCATTAAACCTTATTTAACTCCCCATATTAAGATTCAAATACTAGTCAAATAAATTAAATTACTGATAATTTAAATTACTGATAATTTAATTCATTGATTATTTCTTTAGACTTTCGCTTAACTTATTTCATGTGAAAGATACAAAATCTACCTGCAGGGTTTACACATGAAAACTTATAAGCTTTCATAAAGGTGTATGATCAATCTCTAAGCCGAGACATGGATTCCATCAACTAATTATTACTTCGCCAATGTGTATCATTATTGTCCAATTTACCAGGCATATTGACCCACGAAAGGATCTCACCTTTTAATAAATCAAAACAATAATAATATACACAACTAATAATAATTATATCAAGTAAGAGTATAAGTACATTTAATGGCTAGAGAATTTATTTTATTAAGTCAGTATAAAATACTTATCTCTACTTGATCCGTTCAATACATACAAAATATCCTAGCACAAGAAGTTATAATTAAACCATTCCCATAATCAAGATAAATTATATTTAATATTGTGCTACAATCATTTTTGATGGGTTGTCCAATTCCATCATTAGATTGTGAACTAAAACTTTATACTTATAAGAACCAATGATTTAATCTTTCGTGTATAAGCTAATCTCTACACACTAAATCATCTACTATATAAGCAAAGGGCACATACTAATATATGATCTATTTAAAACTTTATTAAAACTGAATGAACAACTATTTCATAATAAATACTATATCTAAACCAAACCCATGGTTAATAGTATATATCCCAAAACCTTGTTGGTAGGAAAGTGTCACGACCCAAAATCCCTCAGTAGGAGTCGTGATAGCACCTAGTCTTCTAAAACTAGGTAACCCTAACACATACCGAAAAGATAACAAATTCTACGAAACAGCTGATGAACATGAACTAGAAATTTTTAAATATTCCAATAGTCTCAACATGATACAATAGCCCAAAACCGGTAGTGCAAGTCATAAGCCTTTCTAGGAGTACATTTAAATAATGATTTGCTGTTCCGGAATAAAAGAAAACAATGGAAATAAATACAGTAGAAAGTGACTTCGGAGCCTGCGAAACTCAGCAGGTGTACCTTGAAGTCTCCGGCCACATAGAGCATAAGTCTCAAAACTGACTCGATCCGAAGTACGTGGTTCTGCACAAAAAAAAAGTGCAAAAGCGTAACATGAATACACCACGGTGGTACCTAGTAAGTATCAATCCTAACCTTAGTAGAATAGTGACGAGGCCAGATCAAGACACTCACTTAACATCTAAACATGTTTAGGATATGACATAAAGCTAACAAGGAAGGAATATCAAAGAAATGCTAATAGCATACAGAAATCAGATTACACACCGTAGTAGTGATAGGGGAAACACGAACGGCAACGAGAAATAACCAAGTAATTAAACAACAACATAGTTGGGGTACAAATGAAGTATAAATGTGCTCAAGTAGGGAAAACGATGACAACTCAACTCAACTAATCAAATCATTTCTAATACACAATTTCAACAATCCCACTTCTCGTATCTCACATCATAAATCACAACTTTCAAACCTTCAACACACATGGCATCTTGAGCCCACATCTTTCCATCTCACATTGCACGGCAAAATCTATGTGCTACTCGATACATAATATTTGTGTCAAATGCTAATTAAGATGTTCAATAGATTTTTATTTATATATCATGAAGTAAAACTACAGTTTCTAGACCAAGTAGGAAATCAATGAGAAAGATGAGTTTATTTTAGAAATCGTTTGGGTGAAGAAAATAATATTTTTCAATGAAATACAACATCGGATAAGCTATTGAATTTAATATAGAATTTATTAAATTAAAACATTATAACAACCCCTATTTAAGTAAATAAAAATCTCAAACAAGTTAAGGGGATTAAATTAATAAATCAATTGAAATAAAATATGACAACTATTAGAAATGGTAAATACCGAAATATATGGCGAGTTTTAACTTAAGAGTCACATAAGATAACATGATATTTGTTACACCCCATGTTTTCATACGTGAAAGTATTCCATAAGTAAATTGATGGAAGCTCGAAAATGAGATGTTACATCTCGCATTTTCGTATGTTAAAGTTTCGTCGTAAATTAATCGACTTAAGTTCGGAAATGAGGTTATTTTGAGATTATAAACATTATGCTATTTCAAACAAGTGATAAGTAAATTCGTGAAGCTGAGAGGGTTAGCAAATTGAAGAAAATGAATTTCGTCAAAGTTTGACACTTTGGGATAAAATACGGCCCGAATTAAAATATTCGGTATTTATGGACTAGTGTCATACAAGGTACCACATGACCCTGATAGTAAGGTGTATAAAGTGTGTTAAAAATAGGTAGTATTTTAAGTAATTTGAGATAATTCTTAATTGTGTGGGTGATTAGTTAATTATTAGTTAATGAGAGATTAATAAATTAACAATTAATTAAAATTGGATAAGCTTGATGGATCCTACCACCAACGTGGCAGCCCATGAAGTGGTTAATAAAAGCCACTAAGTGACTCATACAAGATGTAGCAAGGTGTTACATTATTAGAGTAAAGGTTAACATTTTCTTTAAGCCTTCTGCAGATACATTCACTTTAGCAATGCAAACTAATGTTTACTTACCCTCCTTAAAATTAGAAGATACAACATCATGTAGCAGAGAGGTTTCACACGTGATATACAATGGTCGGAGCTGTAACGTGAGATTTTGCAATTCTAAGGAAGTATAGTACAATCTTTCTCAAGAATATCATATGGATTTTCCCTATTTCGATCCGCCATTACGTGTTTTTGTAAAAGACGTGTGTTAGAGGAATTTTCAAGAGAATCGGTTCAGGTATGTTAAGGCTATCCCTTCTTTATTTTGGCATGATCCATACGACACAAACGAAACGAGCAACTGCACAATTTCCATAAGTAACTCTATTCATAGAAATACTAGAGATACTTATGTTCTTGATTCCCCATGTATCATATTATTCTATCATCTATTCATGGGTCTCAGAGTATACGTAAGTTGATAAAGTTTATTTCATGATATTAATCAAAGACATATTGGTTTTATGACACTCCGAAAGATTTTATTGACGTACTACTCATGAATTGCATTTATTTACATTGACCCATGACCAGATGACATTATATACGCGTATATATGTATGTATAACTCCTAAATTCTCTTTTATTCGTAATAAGACGATATGTACATCCAAAAAGACAAATGGTAAGAGGTTACATGTGGTTGTGGAAGAGTTGAGTAAGAGGAACTCGATTTTTCATGATGCTTATGATGAGTAAATGTAAGGTTTTCAGTAGATCATGTGTGTACTACGACGTGTAAGCCTTTTGATAAGGAGCCCTAAGGCAGGAATATCTATCCACCCATATGGCAAAGCAACGAGAGATTCAGAAGGTAGATACAAGCTTTAACGAGTAAAAGGAGCAAGGTGAGAAGGGTACGAGGTACCTAGTTAATGAAGATTATTGGTATTTACAACTCAGGCAGAAAAATATAAGCATTTTGAGTCACCTTCAATAATAACAGAGGTATGTACAATTGGGCCACACCGATCTCAGTTATGCCCTATGGGAGCTAACAGATATGATTTAGGAGAAGAATGGGATATCAGGAACCGGCTGGGGTTAGAGTAACCCAAAATGTTGGATGGATTTTTGCGTTAGTTGACATTTCCAAAGGATATTGCAAATGTGCTAATAGATCTCCTTGTGAGACACCCAGATGATGCACTCTAAAATATTACAACTAGATATGAATACTACAAAGATAGGCACTGGAAGCCTTGAAAGGGATAAATATTACCTTAGTGTGGCTCCGGTCCCTAGTAAAGAAAGAATGTTAGGCAACCCGAAGAGTCCAGTAGATGGAGCAAGGGGAGCTAAAAGTAAGAGAATGTCCTGTTGAAATTTTCAAAATAAAGTGATAGAAAGAAATGTTAGCAGGAAATGAGAAGAGAGTTAATGAATCATTATGAGTAAGATATGATGCATGGATGACAATGGTAGATAAAGAAAACATGACAGTATTACATAGTATATAGTCAAGTGATGGAAAAGATGAGAGGATCCAGGCCTTGAGACAACAAAAAAGTATAGGCCATGAAGTCATATCCTCATTTAGAGAAATAATTTCGTGACTCCAACGCGGCTACCAAAAGGGAGAGTTAAACCCCAGAGTAATAGAAATCAGTATGGGCTGGTGAACAAGATAAACTAAACATGAATTAGGGACTGAGTGATTTGATAATAGTCAGCATCATGAGAATTTCAGATTGCGTTAGGTCAATAGAATGGACAACAAAAGAAGATTCATGAGAAATTCAGAGAATGGACATTCAGGAAGACACTTCCCTAAAGCAAGCAATATGAGCAAGGTTAAGCTTAAGGGACTATATATGCCAGTTATACTAAGTGTCACCCTTGTGATAAGGAATTTTGTTATCCTTGGTATATAAGGATTATCGCAAGGCGAGTAAGGATCATCGATGATGTGAAAAGATGCCAAAGATGGAAAGGTAAAACATCTATAGATAGATCATCGTAGCGCTAAATTTTAGTACTCCCCTAAAGGGAAGAATATGGAGTAATGTGGCATGAAGTCAGAATTAAGTGGTTCTAGTAATCATGGAATGGTAAAGGAAGAATGTGGTAAAAACAAAAAAAGAATAAGATTACACTTATTTAACTCCTACGTATATGCTACAATTCCAGAACATTAAGCAAGCACGAAGCCAAGGAGAGGAAGTAAGGGTTCCATCCCGGGATGTTATTGATAAATAAAGATCCAATGCGAGATGTAAGTTAAGACAAAATAAATAACCCAAGAAACATTACGTGGAATATTGATATGAGAATGGGCCAATGAGTAGTTAGTAGTTGATTCAAGAAAATCCTAGTTATGGCTAGACAAGAGGATACAGATAAATCAACAGATCGCGCAAGATAAACATAGTAAAACCCAATATAGTGAACAATCTCGCAGTAATGTCATTGTAATACTTGAGAAATATTCAGATAGGATTTGGGTAGTTAAATGTATCGTATGGCTATTACGGAAATAAAAGAAAGTGCCACTGGGAAGACAGTCAAAATATCAGTTAAGAAGCAACCCTACAAGCACAAGGGCGTGGAAGTAAGTAATTAAGGATAATTATAGGCAAGGAAGGACATCAAAAGGTCCGTTGAATATAAAATGTAAAAAGCTCACAGCCTTACAAGAGTCAGAGGATCCTCCCTAAGTACTACAGTGAACGACTAGCTGAGGAAATAAGGAAGAAGGCTTCAACCTAAACATAGTAACTTGAAGAAGAAATGGTCTTGTAATAGCAGTCTCACTGCAACATTGTATGCACTCCATAAGAAAGTGGTCCGACACCTATCGTAGCTAATGAGAGGGAAGTGAAACCAAAAGTAATGGTTGAAATCATATGAGTTGCACAAAAAAAATCGGGATGTGTAAGCTAAGTATACACGCAACAAGGGGGCAAAAAGACCAGGAAAAGTAATTGCTTACATTTAAAGAAAGATGAGATGGAACGAAAGGAATTATTCGATTGACAACCTAGAGTTAGTTACGTTATTAACACACTTAATATTTCAGAGTATTCTCCACGCAACATATATATTGACATTCATACAACCGTAGAAGATTCCAGTATAAGTTAAAAGAAAGAATTGAGCCCAGGGCATAGACAAATGATTGAATTGTTAGATGATGGTATCATGGCTATTCCATAGCATCCATGAAAGGCTAAAGTAATAACTAATACCAGTAGCCTCATATCGTAATATATCTTAATCCTACATAAAGGCTGATCAGAAGGAAGAGGAAACTAAAGAGTTATATCAACCAAGTAAATCAGGAGTGTGATTATTGGACCCAGAAAATTATAGAAATCGTGATTGAGAATATTGCAGGATCACTCTTAATATCAGAGGTGCAAGAGAGAAATTACAACAAACATATTCTATAACGACCTTACGATAAAGCCAGTTAGAAAAGTACTAGCTTCATAAAAAGTTAGTACGAAGCTCCCATTGGATTGTGTATGCATCGGAGGTGCAAGTATTATAATAGAGCTTCAAGTTATGGACTATAATTATACCTATGTGGAAGGGAGGTCATGAAAGAGATAGAA
Organism: Nicotiana knightiana; assembly: GCA_005239525.1. Lineage (NCBI taxonomy): Eukaryota > Viridiplantae > Streptophyta > Magnoliopsida > Solanales > Solanaceae > Nicotiana > Nicotiana knightiana. The sequence continues at coordinate 8,585 of ML430273.1, read as the reverse complement.
TATTTGATGTGAGACTTTAAGATAAATAAGGTAAAGGTAGAAAACGTACGAGATACTCAAAAGCAGAAGGTTGCGAATAGAATAGTTCATACTTCAGATAGAAGGCTAGAAGCGCTGGGATTCAGTATTCAGGAGTGATAGCAACGTTGTCAGTTGCATATTTTCAAGCCCATGGTTTCTAGGTACTGAGAGGTCTAGTTAAGAAGTAAATAACGGTGTGGTGTCTCACTTGATGTTCCAGAATAACACAAGGAAATCTATGATACAAGTAAGTCGAAGGAAGGTTGCGAAGAGTATAAAAGGATATGTGTAGGTCGCAAGCTAAAGTATGGTAGAGCGAGAAGGTTTTAGGAAGACAGGAGTAAGGGTAAGAAAAGGAGAGTGAGAAGGTGACGAGAATGGGTAAGTCCTCAGGATTAAGCCCATGAAAACAAGAGAGTTGATGGTTTCTCTAAAGTTATAGATAGCTTAGTACAACCTGAATAAACTCAAATGAGTCTAAGACTAGTAGCATTTAGAAGATATGAAATGCTGCCCTGATAATAGAATGAGGGTATAATTGTGAAAAATAAAGGATAAAGTTTGGGCCTTTGATTGAGTAATGATTTAAAAAAAAGGGATTTCATGAATTGTACAGGATTAAAATACCCACGTAAGGTAAATCACATTGGGATGCTATGAAACACGATTATGGAACTATAGTAACGTATCGCCCCCAGGTGGATCAGGAAAATCACTTCAACATTTCCACGATGCAACGTGAGCCCTAGTGATTACGTAAGAGGTTCAAGTTACCAGGGGTAGATTGTAGATCAATATTGAGGTGAATCAACAATGGATGGACAAAAGTCACAAAGTATGAGATGAGATTAGGCCGTCATTCTTAAGATGAAAAGTAATGAGGAAACATTAAAGGACTTAGATTTATATATATAGGATCAACAAAGAGATAATCTGGAAGTTTGGTAGCAGACTTCAATAACGATAAATCGAAGTAAGAGTTATGGTATAGTATGACCTACCTTGGTGCAGTAAAGTCATACAGATGGTTAAACGGATCTATGAAATAAGGTATAACAATATTTGTTAGTTCGATAAAGCACGGAGCGAAGGAATTCAATATATCTATAGATGCCATAGGGACATCTTGTCAAGTTCTGTATATGTTCACAAAGTGAGGTCTAGAGATTGGCTAAAAGCTGAAGGGAAGAGTCACATAGGCGCATTTGCAAGGTCAGAGTCATATAGGCTGCATGACAGAAGTTAGAAACAATTACAAGATTGGAAGGATTCCGACCATAAGTCGTGGTGTGAGAAAGAGGCCTAAAGGGAGGGGATGCCCTGGCCTATGGAATTATTCACAGAACAGTTGCCTAGATGGCAAGGAGAGTACTAAAGTATTCGGAAGATATAAGTTTTAATAATGATAAGTGCATCAACGAATATTCGAGGAAAAATGTTCCAAAGGGGGGGGGGGGATGATGTTACACCCCATGTTTTCATACATGAAAGTATTCCATAAGTAAATTGATGGAAGCTCGGAAATGAGATGTTACATCCCGCATTTTCGTATGTTAAAGTTTTGTCGTAAATTAATCGACATAATTTCAGAAATGAGGTTATTTGAGATTATAAGCATTATTCTATTTCAAACGAGTGATAAGTCAATTCGTGAAGGTGAGAGGGTAAGAAAATCGAAGAAAATGAATTTCGTTGAAGTTTGATATTTTGGGATAAAATATGGCCCGAGATAAAATACTCGATATTTATGGACTAGTGTCATGCAAGGTACTACATGACCATGATAGTAAGGTGTGTTAAAAGTAAGTCGTATTTTAAGTAATTTGAGATAATTCTTAATTATGTGGGTAATTAGTTAATTATTGGTTAGTTGGAGATTAATAAATTAACAATTAGTTAGAATTGGATAAGCTTGATGGATCTTACCACCAACGTGGCAGCCCATGAAGTGGTTAACAAAATCCACTAAGTGACTCATACAAGATGTAGCAAGGTGTTACATTATTAGATTAAAGGTTAACATTTTCTTTAAGCTTTCTGCACGTGAATCACTTACCCCCCTTAAAATTAGAAGATACAACATCACATTGCAGGGAGATTTCATATGTGATTTACAATGGCCGGAGCTGTAATGTGAGATTTTGCGATTCTAAGGAAGTACAGTGCAATATTTCTCAAGAATATCATATGGATTTTTCTCTACTTCGATCCGCCATTACGTGTTTTTGCAAAAGACGTGTGTTAGAGGAATTTTCAAGAGAATCGGTTCAGGTATGTTAAGGCTATCCCTTCTTTATTTTGGCATGATCTATACGAAACAAACGGAACGAGCAAATACGCAATTTCCATAAATAACTCTATTCATAGAAATACTAGAGATACTTATGTTCTTAATTCCCCATGTATCATATTATTCTATCATCTATTCATGGGTCTCAGAGTATACGTAAGTTGATAAAGTTTATTTCATGATATTAATCAAAGGCACAATGGTCTTATGACACTCCGAAAGATTTTATTGACGTACTACTCATGCATTGCATTTATTTACATTGACCCATGACCAGATGACATTATATACGCGTATATATGTGTGTGTCTATATATATATATATATATGTGTGTGTGTGTGTGTGTGTATGTATATGTATATGGGATGTGGGAAAAGATTACGGCATTATATACGCACCACCACCTGATCAGCTGGTATACGTTAATGATTTTCCCACAGTGGCCGAGATGATATGATGTGATGCCCTCAGAGGCTTGATTATGTTATGAACGCATATACTCATGCATGGTATGACATTTATACGCATATGCATGACATTATAATATTAAATAATTCACGGAGCTATTCAGATATACATGTTGAGTCTTTTACTCCATGTTTCTCTCATGTCTATTATTTACTGATTTTCAATTCCTTACATTCTTGGTACATTATTTGTACTGACGTCCCTTTTGACTGGGGACGCTGCATTTCATGCCCGCAGGTCCCGATAGACAGGCTGAGAGTCCTCCAAGTAGGCTATTAGCTTAGCGGAAGATGTTGGTGCGCTCCATTTGCTCCGGAGTTGCTTATTTGGTTAGTATGATTTAGACATGTATTGATTGGTACGTCGGGGCCCTATCCCGGCCTTACGCCGTTTATGTACTCTTAGAGGCTTGTAGACATATGTCATGTATATGAAATATTGTATGCTTTATCGGCATGTGTTCAGTGTACGAGTTATTATTTTGGCCTTATAGGCACGTACGTCATGTGTATAAGTAAGTATATCAGGTTGGGTCGTTTTATGTCGAGTGTTCTCTAATGTTTTATTCTCGTTACCTCATACGACCCTTCTGACCCATTTACCCATGTTAATGTAATGAGAAAGATACGTTACATTGGTATTCGATCGAGTAAGGGTAACAAGTGCCCATCGCGGTCATCGGTTTGGGTTATTATAATATCAATACTTTTATTTAAAATCACTATATTACTAACACACTCAACAGGACAGGGGATAATACACCTTGAAAATCAATTTACCAGAATAATAGTATTAGAAAAGAGCTCAAGGAAATGATTTTAAGGAGATAAGTAAATGATAATAACTCAATCCTCGGAGAAATAGTGAAGAATCGGAAATACAAATTCTCAGAGTCTCATACGAAAGAACCAAAGCCAATGCAACAAATAGGGAATACAAACACAAAATATGTTGCGCCGCGCAACCCGATCCCACCATATAATATCAATATCAAAATTCACCCTTATTACACTGTATCAATTCATCCTTATTTCACATGTTGCGGCGTGCAACCCGATCCCACCATACACTAACAATATCATGACAATAAACAAAGTATGTTGCGGCGCACAACTCGATCCCACTATGGTGATACCCAATTTTTTCCTATATTATTTTCAAAAATGCATATATATTTTCAAAGTAATGCATGAGTATCAATTAATATTTTTTCATAATTTTCTGTAATTTTAAAGGATTTTTATTTAAAATCCATCATTTTATTTAAAGGATTCCATCATTTTATTATCTAAATAATTATTAATTGCATCACAAATGATTTCATAATAATTTTATTGCTTAATTATATCATTTTATATCTATGTTAAGTTTTAATTATTTTATGTATAATCATATTTACATCTTCAGGTTATAATTGCAATAACTTTGCAATTAATAGCCCATGTGTGCATAATTACTTTATTTTTACACGAAAATGACTTTTTTATATTTCATAATATTAAGTAATTATTTTAAATCATTTTCATACATAAATAGCTTTTTCATCATTTATTAACTATTTTTATAAATTATTTTATCAAACTAATTGGGTATTTAACACATAGCCTCTTTTAATTTGATTTTCGGACCTTAGCCCAATTTCCACCCCAGCCCAATTAAATTAACCCATAACCTATAACCATGATCCATACCCGCCCCAGCCTAGAATTAATCCTTGTCATTGATCTCATGAGATTAACGGTCCAGGATATTCTTTTCATTTTAATTAACCAAACGACCCCAAAACCCTACCCATTCTTCCAAAACGGCCGCCCTTGAAACTCCTTCCTCCTCTCTTCTCTCTCACCCTCCTCCTAACTCTAGCCCGCCGTCACTGAAACCCCTTCGATTCATGGGTTTTCTCTTCAATTTCAGGCCCTACCCGGCCTTCTATCTCTACTGCTGTTATGATTTTCGTATTGCTTGATGGAATCTCAAAGAGATTCGAACCAGATTTGGTTCAAATCCCTCATGTTCTCGATGAATTCGTCTGTGTTCATTCCTATGTCTGTGAGTACTAATACCTTTGTGTTTATGTCTTCAAATATTTGGTTCAAACCATATTTTTCTCACCTCTATTCATTTTTTTTTACATAACCTAACTATTTCTGGCTAAATCCGTTCAGATCTCTTTAGATATGAAGTGGTTTGAGTTTGTTTGTTACTTTTCTTTTAAGATTCTGCTGTTTTTTCGTATCTTTGTGTGATGACCCAAAAGGTCATCCCGTATTTTTCTAGCTAATTCTATGTTTTGAGGTTGTGAAAACCTCCTTTTATCTCACCTCGATTTGCATGCACAGCTCGGGCGAGTAGTCGGGAAGCCTTTATGTGAAAACCTGATAAAAATGATAATTTTGTATTAGAAATTTGAATAAAATTGACTTTGGTCAACATTTTTGGTAAACGGACCTGGACCCGTGATTTGACGGTCCCGGAGGGTCCGTAGGAAAATATGGGACTTGACTGTATGCCCGAAATGGAATTCCGAGGTCCCAAGTACGAGAAATGAATTTTTAAAGAAAATTGTTTTCTAAAAAATATAAAGGTTTTTAAAAATAAAATTTGATGCGAAACCTGCAGTATCGGGCTCGTATCTTGGTTCCGGATCCTGGTACATGTTCGATATGATTTATATGTGTTATCTGTGAAGTTTGGTATGAAACGGACTTCCTTTGGCGTGATTCGGACCTTAAATGCAAAATTTTGATGTTTAAAGAAGTTTTGAGGAATTTCATTGGTTTTTGGGTTTGATTCATCGTTTTAGTGTGTTTTATGTGGTTTGAAACCTCGGGCGAGTTCGTGTTAGGTTATAAGACTTGTTCGTGCATTTAGACGGGGTCCCGGGGGGCCTCGAGTGTGTTTCAGATCGATTTTCCTCCTTTTTTCGCTGCTGATTCTACCTTCTGGTTTCCTTCTATGCGATCGCATAGAAGAATCCGCGATCGCATAGAGTGTCTGACTCGCCCAGTAATTTCCTTCACTGCGATTGCAATAGTTGGTCCGCGATCGCAGAAGCCAACTTACTCCTTATACGCGATCGCATAAGCTATTCCGCGATCGCGTAGAGCATTTTAAGCCAGCTTCATTTTCCTTCTACGCGATCGCGCCTCGATCCCACCGATCGCGATTCATAAAACACCTGGGCAGAATATAAGTTTGTAAAATCGGGGGTTTCACCATTTTAAACATATTTTGACTTCTAGAACTCGGTTTTGGGCAATTCCTTGAGGTTTTTTCACACAAATCGAATGGGTAAGTGTTCTTCCACTAGAATTAATTATATTTCATGAATTAGTTCTTGTTTTCATCATTTAATTTGTNTGGGTTTTGAAAGAAAGTTTCTAAAATGAGAAATCATGATTTGAGAGACCAAATGTTATCGGAATTGGATAAATTTAGTATGGGTGAACTCGTATCGGAATGGGTAATTGGAATTTGTAAAATTTGTCGGGTTCCGAGGTACGGGCCCGGGGGTCGACTTTTGGATCGATTTTTATGATTTTGTAAAGATTGAAACTTTAGTATTCAGAATAGTTCCTTATGCGTTTTATGTGTATTTTGAAGTTGTTTTAGTTGATTGTAAGCCGTCCGGAGGTCTTTCCGCCCGAGAAGTCTATTTTTGAGTACCGGGTTGTCATCTTTGAGGTAAGTATCTTGCCTAACCTTGTGTGGGGGAACTACCCCTTAGGATTGAGTCTTCCTTGTTGATTGTAGTCCGAGTATGCGAGGTGACAAGTGTGTACTCGTACTTATTTGCAATTAGATTCTTGTTTAGGATTCATAGATTCTTATATTACCTGTGTATGATTTGTAATTATTACACTTGAATCCTTGGTTGTTAATTTCATTCCTTCCTGTTTAAATTAGAATTACTTGTTTTTGGATTCTTCGTTGGCTATTTGACTTTACTTGACTTAACTGAATATTCTACTTCTCTTATCATCATGCTATATTTTCTTCCTAGCTTGCCTAATTGACTATAATTAGTGTCATCTAGCCTTATAGTGGACTAGCCATAGTTGGAACATTTATTTGTTGGAGTCAAGCATGCCCGTGAGTCTTACATTGTGATTTATATGACTATTCCCTTAAGTGCTACTTAGGTCTAATTGTTAGACATTTATGTTATTGGTATTTCCTTGATGTTTATTGGGCCTTTTGTTTTAAAGCGAGTGTTATTCCGTGAAGTAAACTGTTTAGGTAAGATTGGTTATAGTTGTTTCCCTTGCCGGGATGTTATGGTTTCTGTTTCTGTCTATGCTGTTAATGATATGGTTTGTATTGCTGACTCCCTAGCCAGGATGTGATGGTTCCTATTGCTGTTTATGCTGTGAATGATATCGTTTCTACTGTTTACTTCCTTGCTGGGATGTTGTGGTTTCTATTACTGGTTATGTTGTTAATGATATTGTTGGTATTGTTGACTCCTTTGCCGGGATGTGGTGATTTATGGGTCATATTGTTGGTTTTTCCTTGCCAAACTGTTGTTCTTGATATTGTTTGGGTGAGGAAAAGTGTAAACCACGAAGGATAATGTCGTGCCATGTTCGTGATATTTAGCACGAGGGAACATTCCGTGCCATGTTTATGTTATTTAACACGAGGGAACATTCCGTGCCATGTTTATGATATTTAGCACGAGGGAACATTCAATGCCATGTTTATGTTATTTAGCACGAGGGGACATTCTGTGTCATGTTTATGTTATTTAGCACGAGGGAAAATTCCGTGCCATGTTATGTTATGTTAGCACGAGGGGACATTCCATGCCATGTTATGTTATGTTAGCACGAGGGGACATTCCGTGCCATGTTATGTTATGTTAGAATGAGGGGACATTCCGTGCCATGTTATGATATGTTAGAACAAGGGGACATTTCGTGCCATATTATGTTATGTTAGCACGGAGGGGCATTCCGTGCCGTATTTATGCATTATTATTTCCGTCGCTCTTGTTTGCCATTTACTGCATTTATTGGCAAGATTTGATATTTCTCCTGTAGTGCATGGAAATTTCTGAGTGACGGACTGAGTCCCGGTGGATAAATCTTGAGGAGATTTTTATCAAGGGATTTTATTGAAAAGTATTGTTGAAAAAACAATGGTTTTGAAATGATTATATTTGAATGACTTTTACGTTGAAGGTATATTTGAAAAGCACTAGTTTTTCCTAAATTGATGTTTGGAAGTCATTTATTGGGAAAGCCTCTTTGGAAAGCTTCGTAGTTTGAAAGAAACTATATACGTAATTCTCTCTATTAATTATACTTATATCTACTTTTGGAGAAAATATGTTTTCAAAGTAAACTCTCCATACTAAAATGATTTTTATTTGCAAAAGTTTTTCATATGAACTGTTGTTTAAAGATTTCTACCAGTTATGGATTTTAATGGCTAAGGGCCGTTGTGAACAAACCGACGTGGAGTTGAGTTATCGGTGTCCTCTATTGTATTGTGTTTCCTTTCGATTTGGCTGTTTTGCTATCCATCTTTTTGTGTATTTTTGTGTTATTTCGTGATTAATTTCTGTAATTTCCTTCCGCTTTATATTGTGATTGTCGTGGATTATCCTGAGAAGTCTTAGATAGATGTAACGTTCGGTCATTTCTATATTCATGTTATTTATTTTGTAGACCAGTGGTGTCTTGACTAGTCCTCATCACTACTCCACCGAGGTTAGTCTTGATACATACTGGGCACCGATGTGGTGTGCTCATACTACACTTCTGCATATTTTTGTGTGCAGATCTAGGTATATATTGTAGT
>ML430272.1:45052-63834 GCA_005239525.1 Nicotiana knightiana | reverse complement strand
TCTTGATTAAGACAAATGGTGACTCTTTGGTTTGTAAGATTAGGTGACATTTTAGGGGAATTTTTGGACTGTCACATGGCACGAAGTTAGGCAAGGGTGGCACCAATGTGCACATGAGTCGTAGCACTTAAAGTACATGGTTTACATGTGTAAAGTTTGGTGATGAGTCATTAACTATGCACCTAGAGGATTACACATGTAGAATAGAAAGGAAGTCTTTAATATTAGTAGTATGACATCTCGGATGAGTCTTAGTAATCCATAAGAGCGTAAGAGGGATTGTGGCCATTCATGAATTTATATAGGATTTGTGACAATGTTATTGTAAGACCCTGTAAGTTTAACAACCTTGATACCACCAGATAAATTTTGATATGGTACCATAATTTTTTTTTATATTTTTTTTATTTTTATAGTAGTACTTTAAAATAAGGACTTATGGACAAGTACAAGGTTACAAGGATGTTCATGTGGCTACATAGTAAAGAGCAACAAGTGACTAATACAAGTTATCTTGGATGTGGCATCTTTATAGCTAATAAAGAAATTGTGGATAAGTATTGTCAGTAGTAGAACTAGATACAGATTAGGTAGATTAAAGGGGCTTATATGTGTACAAATTAGGTAAGGATAATGGGTGTCTAATTTTATTAGATGAACATGTGTCATAAATTAAGGAAAGAGTGGAGGGGGAGGATCCCATGTATAGTTGTATGAGACATTATTTAGTAACTAATCACTACTAGAGGTAAATGTGGCATTCCAATAAATGGTGAGGTGAAAACATCTCCACATGTCACTATGAGGAAAGTAACAAAGTGACTAAATATTTAATGGGTAGTAAGTGACATGTTTGAAATGATAAGAGCTTAGCTTGCTAGGTGGATTCGATGGTCGATAATCATGTGGAATCATGTGAGAGCTCACATCTCCCTTTTTTTTGTGTTAAGTAAGTTCATGTCTTTCACGATCATTTTTTTTGTACCAACTAAATATAGCTACACTTTTAGCTAGGAGTTCATTCTTTTATTTGGGAAAATTTATACTTTGGTCTTGAGAATAACTACTTTGGTATAAGGAAGCGTTGGGCAGCAACATTCTCACTTTCAGGATAATTCTTTATTCAAGTTTGATTCTTCATCTACGAGCTCATATGAGCAATTAAGGTATGTTAAGGCTATCCTTCTTTCTTTTGGCATGATCAATATGATACAAACAAAATGAGTAAATGCACAACTTCCATAAATGACTCTATTCATAGAAATACTAGAGGTTCCTATGTTCTTGATTCCCCATGTGTCATATTATTCTAGCACCTGTTCACGGGTCTCAGAAAATATGTAAGTTGATAAATTTTACTTCATGACATTAATCAAAGGTGTAATGGTTATATAACGTTCCGAAAGATTTTAGTGATACTTCTCACGTACTGCATTCTCTCATACATGTACATTGACCCATGAACAAATGGTGTTATATATATATATATATATATCATGGCATTATATACGCACCACCACCTGATCAGCTGGTATGTTGATGATTTTACCCACAATGGCCGAGATGATATAATGGGATGTCCTTAGAGGCTTGATGGTGTTATGAACATATGTAGATATGCACGACATGACATTCATACGCATATGCATGAACACTATAAGTATTTCATGATTTACAGAGCTATCCAGACTTACAGGTTTAGTCCATTGCTTCATGTTTCTTCCAGGTCCTTTATATACTGACATAAATGACTTACATACTCGGTACATTATTCGTACTGACGTCCTTTTGCCTAGGAACACTGCATTCATGTCTGCAGGTATAGATCATCAGTTTGACGAGCCCTCATAGTAGACAAGGTTAGCATTCAGCGAAGGATCGGTAAGACTCTGCCTCATTCGGAGTTCAACCGAGTGTATAAGTCATCGTATCAGAGTTTTGCTACAGACTTATGGGTAGGCCGGTACCCTATCCCAATCGATGTTAGATAATCTTAGCGTGTTTGTCGACACAAATGTTCAAATTGTACAGTATGTCATAGGCCTTGATGGCTCGTATGTATTCTTATTTTAAGAATGATGATTCATTAATATAGCATTTTCTCACTTATAGTTATACATTACGAGTTGTGGCCAACCATGATAGCTGTAGAAGAAAAAATGAGTTACAGAGTGGTTCACTGGGGCCAGTATGGCACCGGGTGCCAACCACGCTTCTCCATATTTGGGGCGTGACAGATGCAAGGGCCGAAAAATTAATCTGTTGCACGTGCTTTTTTTGACTTGTAGAAATAAAATTAATAAAGTTTTTGTTGGACATTCTTTACACTGTTAGATCATAAGGAAGCGAGAGCGATGCAACAGACAAAAAATTGATGTGTTGCACATGCCTGGTTTGACTTTTAAAAGAGAAAATTAATAAAAGTTTTAGTTGCACATTCCTTACAAAGTTAGATTATTTTGATTTTAAGGAAAAAAGAAAGATGCAAGGAATAAAAAATTAATGTGTTGCGCGCACTTGATTTAACTTGAAGAGAAAATTAATAAAGTTTTAGTATATGTCAACACTAAATATCAATCATGCAAATCAATTTTGGCATATGTCAACACAAAATGTGGGCATCAAATTGGGTGACAGCCGGTTTAGGTCTCCCATGCCTGTGTGGCTCACGAAATGTTTTACAGATGCTGACCAAGTCATATGAAGGTTTTACCATAATGAGTCAATCAAGCATGGGCAAGCAATGTCAATTGTTAACTAGACAAAGCGTAATGGGACCAGCAGAACCAACATGGATCGTGTGAGCTAGACCGTGCTTGGTTTAACTTGAAGATGAGAAAATTAATAAAGGTTTTTGTTGGACATTTCTTACACAATTATATTTTGAGGAAGCGAAAGCGAAGCGAGGGAAGAAATATTGATGTATTGCACGTGATTGATTTGGCTTGTAGAACAAAAAATTAATAAAGTATTTTGTTGGACATTCCTTACAAGGCTAGATTTTAAGGAAAAGAGAGCAATGCAAGGAACAAAAAGTTGATATATTGCACGCACTTGGTTAAATCTGACACATTGGGGCTGGTTTTCCAATCTTGTATGAATTACCTTCTAAATATGGTTCTGGTGTGAGCATTGCCCTGGGTCCTTGAGTCCCTTGAGAACTTTGACACACTGGAAGCCTGATTTTTAATGTGCCACAGATGGATCATTTCTATGTTTCAAAGCTGTTATGTTCTTCGTGAATGCGGGGAATGTCCCGCAAACGTCAAGAAGGAAGTTTGGGTTGACCGTTCGATGCAAAGAACTGCTCTAGAGCTCCAGTTGATGTGACTTTCGTGGCGTTGTTCTCTTCTCAGTAGTGCCTCCTTTCTTTCCGTCAACTGTTTTGGTGAGCCCCACTTCCTCCTTGGGCCATGTGTGGCTCATGTCACCTTGATTTGAGTTTATGGTGTAGTGTAAGGTATAGCCGGGGCCTTGTTTCCAGCAAGTAGCATATAAATCTTTTGTACTTGTAGAGGCTACGTAGACACAATGTGGGGAAAGTATGTATATGTATTTTGGGTAGTAAGCGTACGGTTTGGAATCGTAGCCCATGTTTTTAATGTTGTATGTATTTTGTAAGTATTTGGTATCATGTGTTAGTAATGATAAAAAGTAGAAGTGAATTCACATTGGAAGTTTATGCTTAAGTTATAAATGACTATTTTACTTGAACGATGTATATTGAAATCACGGGGTAACGCGTGGGATAGGAAAGGCAAATCAGGTTCGCTTGACTGGGGTCACCCGGTTGAGTGCCGGTCGCGTCCCTCGATTTTTGGGCGTGACAAACTTGGTATCAGAGCCTAAGGTTTTAAAAGTGTCCTAGGATGTCTCGGAGCCGTGTCTAGTAGAGCCCTTCTTATCAGTGTGTTGTCGACCACATCTATAATTAGGGGGCTACATGGACATTTAGGAAACACCTTTTTCATTGTTATTCTATATCGTGCGGTGAGGTGGAAAGTGAAAATATTCTTGTCTAACTCGTGCTCTGTTCCAAAATTTTCAGTAAGGGCACCGAAGAAGAGAGCTCGGCTCGACTTAGAGGCCGATGCCACCCCAAGTGTGGCTGTGAAATCTGTACCCGATGGTGCGGGTGAGAGCAAGTCCCCGACTTTGAATCCACCTGGCCTTTCTGTTCCAGACCACAGTGTTCCTATTCCTGCTGTGACAGAGGGTGCTACGACCCCTCCCGCTGGTATTCCTGATCCTTCTTTGGTTCCAGCTTCAGGTCCCGGTACTTCTGATGGGGACCTCAGGGGAGCTATTCATATGTTGACCCAGTTAATGGCCGCTCAGGCCCAAGGATCTCACGCTGCCCCTGCATCCTCTAGCGGACAGGGAGATTCCACCGGTTCCAGAGTTAACCAGTTTCTGCAATTGGCCCCTCCAGAGTTCCCAGGTATTGATCCGGAGGCCGATCAGTAGGATTTCTAGATGAGATGTGCAAGACGCTTCGGGTTATGAAGGCTAAAGAGATAGAGGGGGTTGAGTTAGCCTCTTACAGGCTGAGGGGAGCAGCGTATTCATGGTTCGAGATGTGGGAGAATTCTTGTGGGGAGGAAAGTCCTCTGACGAGATGGAATGAGTTCGTTGATGCTTTCATGGATCACTTCTTGCCTGCCGAGGCTATGGCTGCCCGTGCTACGGAGTTTGAGGTTCTCAAGCAGGGTAATATGAGTGTGTGAGGTTCCAGTACGCTCCTCAGTTTGTATCGACTATGGGTGCCAGAGTTCGACGGTTTATTCAGAGCCTAAGTCCTTTGGTTGTGAATGAAGTAGCTACAGCTGCCTTGCACTCAGACATGAATTATGGTAAGATAGTGGGATTCACCCAGGCCACGAAGGCTAGAAAATTGAAGATAAGGTCGGGGAGGGAGAGTATCAGCAGGGCCGGTCAGCGGGACACTTGGGGAGTTCGGTTGGAGGAGGGAGACCAGTTCAGGGGAGAGGGCCATCAAGGCCATCCCAATCTTATGCTCAGTCCTCATCCAGTGCATCGTCACCAGTGCACCATTATCAGCAGAGCAGTCGCTGGGGACCAGGATTAGACAGTAGGAGACCCCATCAGTCTGGTCGTCCAAGAGGGAGGTTCTAGCAACAGAGGAGGGCTCCATGCCCTAAGTGTGGGAGGTTCCATACCGAGCCTTGTTACCTGGATATCACGGTATGCTACGGGTGTGGGGTAAGAGGTCATATTCGGCGGGATTGTCGTGCGCCCAGTCAGGGCACGGGTAGTGGTTTTGCTCAGCCGTCCAGTTCTTCAATCGCCGCACAGTATGTCCTCCAGCTCCAGCAAGGCGTGGTGCAGTTAGAGGTGGAACTCGTGGTAGAGGTGGACCTAGCCGGATCTATGCTTTGAGTGGTCTCCAGAGTGCGGAGGCTTCTCCAGATGTTGTTACAGGTACTCTGGTTGTTCAAGTCCTTGATTGTTATGCCCTTATTGATCCGGGGTCCTCCTTGTCTTATGTTACCCCATTTATTGCTTCAAGTTTTGGGGTAGAACCCGAACAGCTTCATGAGTCGTTCTCGGTGTCAACTCCGATTGGTAATTCCATTACAGTCGCACGAGTCTATAGGAATTGTGTTATCACGGTGTGTGGTCGAGATACCACGGCCGATCTTATCGAACTAGGGATGGTAGATTTCAATGTTATCATGGGAATGGATTGGCTTTACTCGTGCTTTGCTAACTCGACTGCCGAACCAGAATTATGAGACTAGAGTTTCTTAATGAGTCAGTTATTGAGTGGAAAGGGAATGGTGTGGTGCCAAAGGGTAGGTTTATTTCCTACCTTAAGGCCTCGAAGATGATTAAAAAGGGGTGTATTTATCATTTGGTCCGAGTTGCGGACACCACTTCGGAAGTGTCTGCCCCGAGTTTGTCCCAGCCGTGAATGAGTTTCTTGAAGTATTTCCGGACGAGCTTCCAGGGATTCCGCCAGATAGAGAGATCGATTTCGAGATTGATGTATTGCCAGATACGCAGCCAATATCTATCCCACCATATAGAATGGCGCCAGCAGAGTTGAGGGAGTTAAAGGAGCAGTTGAAAGACTTATTAGAGCGGGGGTTCATTCGGCTGAGTGTGTCGCTGTGGGGTGCTCCGGTTCTTTTCGTCAGGAAGAAGGGTGGGTCGCTTTGGATGTGTATTGATTATCGGCAGCTCAACAAAGTCACTATCAAAAACAAGTATCCATTGCCTCGGATAGATGATTTGTTCGACCAATTACAGGGTGCGAGGTTCTTCTACAAAATTGATTTACATTCCGGGTATCACAAGTTGAATATCATAGGGAAGGATATTACTAAGACCGCCTTCAGAACTCGTTATGGCCATTTCAAATTTTTGGTGATGTCCTTTGGACTGACCAATGCTCCAGCGGCTTTCATGGATCTTATGAATCGAGTTTTCAAATCGTTTCTTGACTCCTTCGTGATTGTTTTTATTGATTACATCCTTGTCTACTCGCGAAGTCGAAAGGATCATGCTAATCACCTCAGGGCAGTTCTACAGACTCTTCATCAGCACCAATTATATGCCAAGTTTTCAAAATGTGAATTTTAGTTGGAGTCAGTCGCATTTTTGGGTCATGTTGTTTCCAGAGAAAGGATTAAGGTTGATCCCCAGAAAATCACAGCGGTAAAGGATTGGCCTAGACCAATGACCGTGACAGAGATTCGCAGTTTCTTGGGTCTAGCCGGGTATTATCGGAGGTTTGTGGAAGGGTTCTCTACCCTCGCCTCCCCATTGACTAAATTGACGCAGAAGGCAACTAAGTTCCAATGGTCCGACGCTTGTGAGAAGAGCTTTCAGGAATTGAAATCAAGATTGACTTCAACACCAGTGTTAACTATGCTAGAAGGCACAGAGGGATTTGTGGTTTATTGCGATGCTACAACGGTTGGTTTGGGATGTGTGTTGATGCGACACGAGAAGTTTATATCCTATGATTCCAGGCAACTCAAGAATCACGAGAAGAATTATCCGACGCATGATTTAGAACTCGCGGCAGTTGTGTTTGCATTAAAAATCTTGCGGCATTATTTGTATGGGGTCCATGTAGACGTGTTCTCAGACCACACGAGTCTCCAATATTTGTTCAAGCAGAAGGAGTTGAATTTAAGGCAGCGGTGATGGTTAGAATTGCTTAAGGATTATGATATAAACATTCTGTACCATCCGAAAAAAGCAAACGTAGTGGCCGATGCTCTCAGTCAGAAGTCTATGGGTAGTCTGGCTCATTTGGAGGAAGATTAAAGGTCGTTGGCTCGGGAGGTTTGTCAATTGGCTAGTCTGGGGGTCTATCTCTCGACCTCAGATGGGGGCGAAAGTCATGGTGCATAATGGGGCAGAATCATCGCTTGTAGCGAAAGTCAAGGAGAAGCAGTCTATTGATCCAGCATTGGCGCAGTTGAAGGAGACAGTTTTGAATGGCAAGATTTCGGCATTTTCACTTGGAAGCGATGATGGTGTTTTGCGGTGCCAGGGAAGGCTATGTGTTCCTGATATGGATAATCTTCAGCAGAGGGTGATGGCGGAAGCTCACAGTTCCAGGTATTCCGTGCACCCAGGTTCCACGAAAATGTATCAAGATCTCCGGGAAATTTATTGGTTGAGCGGTATGAGGAGAGGTGTGGCAGACTTTGTATCTAAATGTCCGGATTGGCAGCAGGTGAAGGCCGAGCATCAGAGGCCTGGTGGGTTGACCCAGCTTATGGAAATTCCAATGTGGAAATGGGAAATGATCAACATGGATTTAGTGGTAGGACTACCTCACACTCAGCGTAAGTTCGACTCGATTTGGGTGATAGTGGACCGACTCACGAATTCAGCTCACTTATTGCTGGTCAAGTCCACTGATACTGCAGAACAGTACCCTCAGTTGTATACCAAGGAAATAGTCAGGCTTCATGGTACTCCAGTTTCTATTATATCAGACCGAGGGGCCGAGTTCACAACTAATTTTTGGAGGAAATTTCAGTAAGGCTTGGGTACTCATGTAAATCTCAGCATAGCTTTCCATCCGCAGACTGATGGTCAGGCAGAGCGAACTATTCAAACGCTTGAAGATATGTTATGGGCTTGTGTGTTGGACTTCAAGGGTAGTTGGGATGATCATTTTCCTCTTATCGAATTTGCTTACAATAACAGCTTTCATGCTAGTATTCAGATAGCCCCATTTGAGGCATTGTACGGAAGGAGGTGTAGATCTCCGATTGGGTGGTTCGAGGTTGGTGAAGCAGAATTGTTAGGGCTAGATCTTGTGCACCAGGCATTGGAAAAGGTCAGAATCATTTGGGAGAGGATGAAAACCGCTCAGAGCCGTCAAAAATCCTATGCGGACGTTCATCAAAGAAAATTGGAATTCCAAGTTGATGATTGGGTATTCTTGAAAGTATTTCCCATGACGGGAGTGACGCGGTTTGGGAAGAAAGGGAAATTGATCCCAAGGTATTTCGGGCCATATCAGATTGCTCAAAGGGTAGGACAAATGGCTTATCAGTTGGAATTACCCCTTGAATTGTCGTTAGTGCACCCGGTGTTCCACCTGTCCATGTTGAAGAAAGTGGTTGGAGAGCCATCAGCCATCGTTCCAGTTGGGACTATTGAGGTTAATAAAGAATTATCGTATGAAGAGGTTCCGGTTGCTATTCTTGATAGACAAGTCCGTATATTGAGGAACAAAGAAATTACTTTAGTTAAAGTATTGTGGCGAAGTCAGCACATATAGGAAGCCACGTGGGAGGCAGAAAATGAGATGAAAGAAAGATATCCCCACTTATTTGAACAAGTCTAATGGTGATGTCAGAACACTCTCCCATAACTCTACCCTCGGTTCTGTGCAAAAGCACCCCATTTTCCCCTAATTACCTTATTGTTGTAATTTTCCAATGTGTGCTAAAACTGAATTCGTAGTTCTATTTGAGTAGTGTGCAACCCTTGAGGTAAATGAAAGTTTTGTGGAACGTATGTGTTAGTCAGGTGATTGATAGTAGTGTAGGTTGGTAATGATTAATTGAAATGAATATAGTATATTGAGGTGATTGGGTTGTATGAGACTCATTAAAAAGACCAAGTTATGTGCAAAGATGTGAATCATGTGCAAATTTGTGGTATGAGACGAAAGAACTATGTGTAGTTGACAAAATGATTGAATAATTACCAATTGTTGAGGTAACAACGTTGTGTGTAAGTTATTGGGTGATTAAAAATGTGTAATGGTGCTTCGAAATGTGTTTAGGGGGCTCTCTGACAGGTAGATAGGTCTAATTACAAAGGGAACTCTGGCAAAAATTTTCTGAAATATTGGAGTAGTGAAAATCTGGAAATTTCATGTCACGCTTTCAAAACTAATTAATTTCCAAAACCCTCATTCGAGGACGAATGATTTTTAAGGGGGGGAGGATGTAAAGACCCGTAACATTTTCTCGCTTTAAAATAATTCCCGAATGAGTCCCCGAGTTGTTTTATTATGGGAATCTTTGAAACAGATCTGAACTGAGTAAAAAGTACCCAGACACTTAAAGAATATAAATTTTCCATTAAGTAGGTGTTATGCAACGCACTATGCGATCACACATCGTATATGCGGATCGCATAATGGTCACATACCTAGGTAGAGTACTGCCCCTTTTGAAGTTAACTATGCGGTCCAGTATGCGATCGCATAACGTGTATGCGGACCGCACAATGGTCGCATACCTGGGCAGTGTGTTTCGAATTTTGGCCCATCTTGAGGGCCATTATGCGGACCGCATGTCAGGAATGCGATCACATTCCTGACCACATTCTTGTGTTGGGCTTCTATTTTTCTAATTTTAAAACCAGACCCCAGTCCATTAAAAACACCATCCCCTTCATTTTTAACCATTTTTTTGGGATATTAGATAGATGAAAGAGTGGGTTCTAGAGAGAGAGAGTCCCAACTTCATCAAATTGGTCTTCCTTCATCACTCAAGCTTGGAACTAATCAAGTAGAACACAAATTTCTTCACTCTAAGAGGTAAGATTCCACCCCATTAACCCTAAATTTCCAGATCTTGTTAAAATGAAACATAGGTAGGATAGTTCATGAAGACGGGGTAAAGAACCTTGCATGCATGTACCCAATATGCCGCAATCTAGTTAAGGAAAATAGGTAGGGGTAGTCTCTCACTAAAGAAGGGTTATCCAATCTAAAAAAGAACACCTAGTGTTTGATAGAAAGCTCAAATGAGTTCGAGACATGTTCATGATTCTTAATTCTAAGTTTAAATGTGCCGCATTATGAATTAGGTTGAAGGTGCTAGAAGGCCCGGTGATTTGAGATAGAAATTAAGGAAAAATACCGGTTCGAGGTATGTATGACTAACTATAACTTTCATAGAATCCTCTTCGGGTATTTGGTATGTGTGCCTTGTTTGGAAATATGTGAATTGATTGTTCAGACGTGTTGAGGCGTGAGATTCTATTCTCTGATTTTCCTGGTTGATTGTCATGCTACTATGCTGTATGAAGTTGTGAAAGATGTTTGATGGGTAGTAAACGAAAGATTGATAATGTGCTCAAATGTGGGAATGTGTAAAATAGTTGAAAGCCATACGTGGAAAGTAATGAAAAGAGTATTGTGAAACAATGTAACTGAATTGGTGATTGTGGCAACACCGTGTTCATGAAATTACTACTTGATGAGAGTTATGGTTGTTGACCTCCCGGGCACCGGCATAACCCGGTGATCCTTCTAACAACAGCATAACCTGTTGATCACTTCAAACACTGGCATAACCTATTGGTGTGACTGAACCTCTCCTGGGGTTCAGTCACACCAAAATAAAAAGGAGCTGTCACACCTCCATTTTCCACCCCGGGAGGGTAATAAGGGAGTTTTTCCAATTAAAGTGGCATTATTCGAGGAAGTTTTTGACTGTTTAAAATGTCTGCGAACCTGAAATCTGGGTAAGGAATTCTGTTAACCCGGGAGAAGGTGTTAGGCACTCCCGAATTCCGTGGTTCTAGCACGGTCGCTTAACTATTAATATTTGGCCTAAATTATCTGACTAATTACGTGTTTTAAACCTATTGTGCATTTAACTTTTATAATTTAAAACCACTTTTGATATTTATGGATTTATCTTGAAACAAAGCACGATGGCGTGCACTTGTTTGTTTTTGGACATATTGTAACCGTGCCACATGAAATGCACCCACGATTACAACATGTGATTTTTTATTATTGTTTGAAGTTGGAGTCGGGGACATGAGTTGCCGCACCCGAGTGTGGATTACATAATCATGACTATGGTCATGATAGTTAAAATGATTATTTGAAGCAATTGTCGATAGATATGTGTTCGAAATCGTCTAAGACTAAGTTAGCTAGTCTAAGGATGAGTATTTGGGCCATGGCCAAATCTGGCCCAATTTGTAATTAACACCAGGCCAACCTATTTTGTTCAATCTCTAAATATAATCATGAATGGGCTGCCGTGCATATGAGATCAAATGATATAAAAAAATTCAGGAGTAAGAAAACAAGGGACTTAAACGACATTTGTTAAGACATTAGTTAAAAATAATTTCCTTTAATTGAGTCCATAAATTACTCATCATTATTTTATTTAATTATATATATATACTATCAATATATTTTAATAAATTACAAATTTGTTAAAGAATAATTGGTTTGATAATGCTTTGCTAGAATAAAGTTGGCAGAAGATGTAATTAGCAAATGTCTTTACATCTAAGGAGAAAACAGATAGTTAGTTAGTTTGATTTGGTACTAATATTTCGAAAACCGACTTTTAATTAGTTTATTTTTTAGTAGAAAACAAACAAACACTCCTAAAGTTAGTTATAGCATGTAAATTTTATTTTTAATGATCATTTTCACCTAACGACTCCAAAAAAAAGAAATATGCAAAAATGCAACTCATTGATCAATTGAGTTTTGCAGTTGATCTTTTACTTTTTGTAGGGGTAACTTTATATCCAGATGCTTTTAAATTTTGATCAGGTTTTCTTGAACATTAATCGTACTGTCTTATTAAGTTTTAATTGTCATCTTATTTTTCAATATTATATATTCAATAAAAAAAAATTATTAAATTAAAAGGATTTATATAGTCATGGAATAACTTATTTGTTCTATATTATTTTTTTATATTATCTAATGTTTGGTATTCTTACATTGTTAATAATTTTTTTTTTAGCAAATTACGTTGTTTAATATATTGTCGTATATTTTATTACTCTTGATATAGGAGACAGAGACACAATAGGAGCAAGGCGGGGAATTCTTCTACGAGTTTTTCCTCCCTCTTCCTATTTTTCATTGTTGGTTATGACTTTTAGTATTGTAGTTTTACATACTATTATGAATGGCTAATCTGTTATCTAAGTGTTTGATGGAACCTTTTGTAGGATAAATTCTTGTTATGTTTTTATATAATTGAGCCGTAGTATTTTCTCTATTTGTTCAACTATATTGTTCTTGTGCTTGATTGTAGGGACCTCAATCAGTTGTGCCTATTTAGTATGTATTACTCGGAAGAGAGTGCCTATTTAGGTAGTTGTTGAACAACATCACTCCCGACGTATATGAGGGATCAATAATGAAGGGCTTAAAGGTGGGATTAGGGATAATGAAACCTTGGGTGTGATCTAAGTGAGCTGTACTTAAGGTTAGCTAGTGTAATTCGGGAGAATATGTCTAGTAAATTGTGGTAGTTACTTGGGAAAGCATTACAACACGCAGAGCGCTCATGATCGGTAGAGAATACTTAGGCGAAATTATAAAAGACATAGCGGGAAGGATTCCGACAATTGGGGAAATCATAACTCTAGTCCTCCTTAATATTTTTTCCAATCCGTAGTATCATCGATGTTAATTTACTATTTTGATTTGTTAGTTAATTAGTTAAACACACGAATCTTAATATCTATAAGTTAGGAATTGTCCAAGCTTGTATTCTTGGTGATAGTCAACAGTTGTAGCTAAGCCTTAGTTCTCTGTAGTATTCGACTCCGGACTTGTAAATCAGATTATATTTGCAACGATCGCTTAGTCCTTTTTATAAGCCATAGTTGGGCGTGATCAACCCTCGAAAAGAAAAGGTTTGTAGTTGATAATATGCTCATAGGTCGAGGAGGATTTTATGCATTATCCCTAGATTTTAAGGAAAAGAGAGTGATGTTGTTACATCCCATAATTTTGTACGTTGGGTTTGTCGTAGGATAATAACCATATGTGCAAGGACAAGACTATTTTTGAGGTTCTACGTACTTATGATATTTATAACAAATGATAAGTAAGTGTAATAAAGGTCAGAGGTAAACAAATCGAAGATAGCAAGTTTCATTGATGTTTGATATTTTGAGATAAAATATGGTCCATGCTATGATATCCTGTATTTATGGATGAATGCTATATATACCACATGACCATGATAGAAGGGTATATGAAATATTTTAGTATTCAAGTGAATCAAGACCTAGAAATTATTGCGTGAATAATTGGTTAAGTGGTTGTATAAAGTCATGGAATATGGAATTAGTTATGAGTGGATAATTCTTATTTGTATGAATCCATGTGGAATCATGAGGATAAGGAGGCTTCATGACTAATCAACTTCTAAGGATTAATGTGGCAGCAAGTTGGGAATTCAATATTGATTGGGCAAGTCGTGGAGCTAGGTGGCAAGATTAGGAAGTTTTGGTAGCTTAGTCATCAAATACGTGGGGTGCATAAGCATTTACGTCACTGCAAGTATGGGTCTTGATCAAGACAAATGATGACTCTTTGGTTTGTAAGGTTAGGTGACATTTTAGGGGAATTTGTGGACTGTCACATGGCACGAAGTTAGCCAGGGGTGGCACCAATGTGCACATGAGTCGTAGCACTTAAAGTACATGGTTTACATGTGTAAACGTTTGGTGATGAGTCATTAACTATGAACCTAGAGGATTACACATGTAGAATAGAAAGGGAGTCTTTAATACTAGTAGTATGACATCTCGGATGAGTCTTAATAATCCATATGAGCGTAAGAGGGATTAAGGTCATTCATGAGTTTATATAGGATTCGTGAAAAGGTTATTGTACGACTGTGTAAGTTTAACAACCTTGATACCACCAGATACATTTTGATATGGTACCATGATTTTTTTTATATTTTTATATTTTTATATTTTTATAGCAGTACTTTAAAATAAGGATTTGTGTACAAGTACAAGGTGACAAGGATGTTCATGTGGCTACATAGTAAAGAGCAACAAATGACTAATACAAGTATCTTGGAGGTGGCATCTTTATAGCTAATAAGGAAATTGTTGATAAGTATTGTTAGTAGTAGAACTGGATACATATTAGGTAGATTAAATTGGCGTATATGTGTACAAATTAGGTGAGGTTATTGGGTGTCAAATTTTATTAGATGAACATGTGTCATAAATTAAGGAAAGAGCGGGGGGGGGGGGGGGGGGATCCCATGTATAGTTGTAGGAGACATTATTTAGTAACTAATCACTATTAGAGGTAAATGTGGCATTCCTATAAATGGTGAGGTGAAAACATCTCCACATGTCACTATGAGGGAAGTAACAAAGTGACTAAGTATTTAATGGGTAGTAAGTGACATGTTTTAAATGATAAGAGCTTAGCTTCCTAGGTGTATTCGATGGTCATGTGGCATCATGTGAGAGTTCACTTCTCCCTTATTTTGTGTGTGTGAATCTATATATATATATATATATATATATATATATATGCTAAGTAAGTTCATGTCTTTCACGATCATTTCTTTTGTACCAACTAAATATAGCAACACTTTTAGCTAGGAGTTCATTCTTTTATTTGGGAAAATTTATATTTTGGTCTTGAGAATAAGTACTTTTGTAGAAGGAAGCGTTGGGCAGCAACATTCTCACTTTCAGAATAATACTTTATTCAAGTTTGATTCTTCATCTACGAGTTCATATGAGAAATTAAGGTATGTTAATGCTATCTCTTCTTTCTTTTTGCATGATCCATGCGATACAAACAAAACGAATAAATGCACAACTTCCATAAATGACTCTATTCATAGAAATACTAGAGGTTCCTACGTTCTTGATTCCCCATGTGTCATATTATTCTAGCACTTGTTCAGGGGTCTCAGAAAATACGTAAGTTGATAAAGTTTACTTCATGACATTAATCAGAGGTATAATGGTTATATAACGTTCCGAAAGATTTTATTGACATACTTCTCATGTATTGCGTTCTCTCATACATGTACATTGACCCATGACCAGATGGCGTTATATACGCGTATATATGTATGTATATGGGATATGGGAAAAGGTCATGGCATTATATACGCACCACCACCTGATCAGCTGGTATGTTAATGATTTTGGCCACAATGGCCGAGATGATATGATGAGATGTCCTTAGAGGCTTGATGATGTTATGAACACATGTAGCTATGCAAGACATGACATTCATACGCATATTCATGGACACCATCTATCCAGACTTACAGGTTGAGTCCATCGCTTCATGTTTCTTCCAGGTCCTTTATATACTGACATAAATGACTTACATACTCGGTACATTATTCGTATTCACGTCCTTTTGCCTAGGAACACTGCATTCATGCCCGCAGGTATAGTTAATCAGGCTGACGAGCCCTCATAGTAGACAAGGTTAGCATTCAACGAAGGATCGGTAAGACTCCACCTCATTCGGAGTTCAACCGAGTGTATAAGTCATTGTGTCAGAGTTTTGCTACAGACTTATGGGTAGGCCGGTACCCTTTCCCATTTGATGTCAGATAATCATAGAGGCTTTGGAGACACAGAGGTTCATAATTATATAGTATGTCATAGGCCTTAACGACTCGTATGTATTCTTGTTTTAAGAACGATGATTCATTAATATAGTGTTTTCTCACTTATAGTTATACATTACGAGTTGTGCTTAAGGGTGCCTAATTAAATATACATATGTTTCTCAAGGTATATATACATATAATACATATATATACACAATTTTTTTCGAAGTTTACGGGGTCACATGAACCCCCTACCATACACATAGATCCGCCTATGCACATAGTGGCAGGTTATTCTATATATTTTGAGGCTTAATTCAGTGTTTATGATGTTATTTTGGTGTTTGGATTACTCGAATAAGTCCGTAGGATATTTTTGAGGTTGTGTGTATATTTGGTTTTGATCCCCGAGGGCACAGGTGAGTTTCGGGTAGGCGTCGGAGTGCAAAATGTCTTAGAAAATCTGGTGTGGGTGCTGTTTTCTGGTGTTCAGGTAAATGCCCTATTCGAATGCACTCAAGGGAGTGCGAAAACAAAGGGTAAAGTGGGGTCTGGTGGTCAGGGTCAATTTATTCAGTGCGAATGCACCAAGCAGGATCCGATCGCGGAGGGTCCTTTGGGGAGGGGGGGCATTACTGTGAACGCACAGTGTTAGCGTGGGCCTGGGGGCTGGGTTGTAATTACCCTGTGGGAACACAACATTTAACTCGCGAACGCATAGGCACACCTAGAGAGAGATAGTCTCAACTTCATCAAATTGGTCTTCCTTCATCACTCAAGCTTGGAACTAATCAAGTAGAACACAAATTTCTTCACTCTAAGAGGTAAGCTTCCACCCCATTAACCCCAAATTTCCAGATATTGTTAAAATGAAACATGGGTGGAATAGTTCATGAAGATGGGGTTAAGAAACTTGCATGCATGCACCCAATCTACCGTAATCTAGTTAAGGAAAATAGGTAGGGGTAATCTCTCACTAAAGAAGGGTTATCTCATCTAAAAAGAACACCTAGTGTTTGGTAGAAAGCTCAAATGAGTTCGAGACATGTTCATGATTCCTAATTCTAAGTTTAAATATGCCGCATTATGAATTAGGTTGAAGGTGCTAGAAGGCCTGGTGATTTGAGATAGAAATTAAGGAAAAATCCCGATTCGAGGTATGTATGGCTAACTTTAACCTTCGTAGAATCCTCTTCTAGGTTCCGGGTATTTGGTATGTGTGCCTTGTTTGGAAATATGTGAGTTGATTGTTCAGATGTGTTGAGGCATGAGATTCTATTCTCTAATTTTCCTAGTTGATTGTCACGCTACCGTGCTGTATGAAGTTGTGAAAGATGTTTGATGGGTAATGAACAAAAGATTGATAATGTGCTCAAATGTGGGAATGTGTAAAATAGTTGAAAGCCATGCGTGAAAAGTAATGAAAAGAGTATTGTGAAACAATGTAACTGAATTGGGTGATTGTGGCAACACCATGTTCATGAAATTACTACTTGATGAGAGTTATGGTGCCTTGGGCCCAAATACATAAATTGTTAATAGGAACTTGTATTCCTTGAAGTGATGATTCTTGTGATGTAATTGTTTGTGGTTGTTGTTATGAAATGTGATTGTCAGGTGGGAATGGGTTTCACGCTGCAACACAAATCAATAAGCTTGATAAGGTGAGGCAATAAGGGTGGCCGAGGTAATAAGGATGGCCGAGGTAACAAGGATGGCCGAGGTAATAAGGGTGGCCGAGCTAATAAGGACGGAATGTGATTGTTATCACCATCAAAATGAAAAATCGGGGAAACTCTTGAATATGGAAATGTTGAAAAGGGGAAAAGAGAGATTGTGAAACTTGATGGTTTGGTTGTTCTTTTCCACGTGCATTGATTGATTTGTTCTATTATCGTTTCTTACTTGTGTATTGTTTGATTGTACTTGGGATAAAGTTTGTTCATACATACTAGTACTATTCCACAGTACTAACGTCCCTTTTTCCGGGGGCACTACATTTTCTTATATAAATGTAGGTGGTTCTACAACAGGTAATTCAGCCCATCGTCAGTAGTGCCTCCTCTCCTTTCCGTCAGCTGTTCTGGTGAGCCTCACTTCCTCCCGGGGCCACGTGTGGCTCGTGTCACCTTGATTTGAGTTTATGGTGTAGTGTAAGGTATAGCCGGGGCCTTGTTGCCGACAAGTAGCATATAAATCGTTTTTACTTGTAGAGGCTCTGTAGACACAATATGGGGAAAGTATGTATATGTATTTTGGTTAGTAAGTATACAGTTTGGAATCGTAGCCCACATTGTTAATGTTGTATGTATTTTGTAAGTATTTGGTATCATGTGTTAGTAATGATAAAAAATTAGAAGTGAATTCACGTTCGAAGTTTATGCTTGAGCTATAAATGGCTATTTTACTTGAACGATGTAAATTGAAATTACGGGGTAACACGTGGGATAGGAAAGGCAAATCAGGTTCGCTTGACTAGGGTCACCCGGTTGAGTGCCGGTCGCGTCCCTCGATTTTGGGGCGTGACAAACTTGGTATCAGAGCCTAAGGTTTTAAAAGTGTCCTAGGATGTCTTGAAACTGTGTCTAGTAGAGTCTTTCTTATCGGTGTGTTGTCGACCACATCTATAATTAGGGGGCAACATGGACATTTAGGAAACATCCT
The DNA here is from genome assembly GCA_005239525.1 of Nicotiana knightiana. Taxonomy (NCBI): domain Eukaryota; kingdom Viridiplantae; phylum Streptophyta; class Magnoliopsida; order Solanales; family Solanaceae; genus Nicotiana; species Nicotiana knightiana. The sequence goes on along the minus strand of ML430272.1, from coordinate 45,334 downwards.
TTTCATTGTTATTCTATATCGTGCGGTGAAGTGGAAACTGAAAATATTCTCGTCTAACTCGTGCTCTGTTCCAAAATTTTCAGTAATGGCACCGAAGAAGAGAGCTCGGCTCGACTTAGAGGCTGATGCCACCCTAAGTGTGGCTGTGAAATCTGTACGCGATGGTGCGGGTAAGAGCAAGTCCCCGACTTTGAATTCACCTAGCATTTCTGTTCCAGATCAGAGTGTTCCTATTCCTGCTGCGGCAGAGGGTGTTGCGACCCCCCCCCCCCCCCCCCCCCC
>ML430272.1:1627-45045 GCA_005239525.1 Nicotiana knightiana | reverse complement strand
CCCCGCTAGTATTCCTGATCCTTCTTCGATTCCAACTTCAGGTCCCGGTACTTCTGATGGGGACCTCAGGGGAGCTATTCATATGTTGACCCAGTTAGTGGCCGCTCAGGTCCAAGTATATCATGCTGCCCCTGCACCCTCTAGCGGACAGGGAGATTCCACCGGTTCCAGAGTCAACTAGTTCTGCAGTTGGCCCCTCCAGAGTTCTCAAGTATTGATCCAGAGGCCGATCTGCATGATTTTCTAGATGAGATGTGCAAGTCACTTCGGGTTATGAAGGCTACAGAGATTGAGGGGGTTGAGTTAGCCTCTTACAGGCTGAGGGGAGCAGCGTATTCATGGTTCGAGATGTGGGAGAATTCCCGTGGGGAGGAAAGTCCTCCGGCGAGATGGAATGAGTTTGTTGATGCTTCATGGATCACTTCTTGCCTGCCGAGGCTATGGTAGCCCGTGCTACGGAGTTGGAAGTTCTCAAGCAGGGTAATATGAGTGTGTGGGAGTACCACATGGAGTTCGTGAGGTTGTCCAAGTACGCTCCTCAGTTGGTATCGACTATGGGTGCCAGAGTTCGACGGTTTGTTCAGGGCCTAAGTCCTTTGGTTGTGAATGAAGCTGCTACAACTGCCTTGCACTCAGACATGAATTATGGTAAGATAGTGGGATTTTCCCAGGCCACAGAGGCTAGAAAATTGAAGATAATGTCGGAGAGGGAGAGTATCAGCAGGGCCCGATCAGCGGGACACTTGGGGAGTTCGGTTGGAGGAGGGAGACTAGTTCAATGGAGAGGGCCATCAAGGCCATCCCAGTCTTATGCTCAGTCCTCATCCAGTGCATCGCCACCAGTGCACCATTATCAGCAGAGCAGTCACTGGGGACCAGGATCAGACAGTAGGAGACCCCATCAGTCCGGTCGCCTAGGAGGGAGGTTCCATCAGCAGAGGAGGGCTCCATGCCCTAAGTGTGGGAGGTTCCATATCGAGATTTGTTACCTGGATATCACGGTATGCTACGGGTGTGGGGTAAGAGGTCATATTCGGCGGGATTGCCGTGCGCCCGGTCAGGGCATGGGTAATGGTTTTGCTCAGCCGTCCTGTTCTTTAGTCGCCGCATCTTCAGTACGTCTTCCTGCTCCGGCAAGGCGTGGTGCAGTTAGAGGTGGAGATCTTGGTAGAGGTGGACCCAGCCGGTTCTATGCTTTGAGTGGTCGCCAAAGTGCGGGGGCTTCTCCAGATGTTGTTACAGGTATTCTGGCTATTCAAGCCCTTGATTGTTCTGCCCTTATTGATCCGGGGTCCTCCTTGTCTTATGTTACCCCCTATATAGCTTCATGTTTTGGGGTAGAACCCGAACAACTTCATGATTCGTTCTCGGTGTCGACTCCAGTTGGTGATTCCATTATAGCCGCATGAGACTATAGGAATTGTGTTGTCACGGTATGTGATCGAGATACCACGACCGATCTTACCGAACTAGGGATGGTAGATTTCAATGTTATCATGGGAATAGATTGGCTTTACTCGTGCTTTGCTAACTCGACTGCCGAACCAGAATTATGAGACTAGAGTTTCCTAATGAGTCAGTTATTGAGTGGAAAGGGAATGGTGTGGTGCCAAAGGGAAGGTTTATTTCTTACCTTAAGGCCTCGAAGATGATTAAAAAGGGGTGTATTTATGATTTGGTCCGAGTTGCGGACACCACTTCGGAAGTGTGTGCCCCCGAGTCCGTCCTAGTCATGAATGAGTTTCTTGATGTATTTTCGGACGAGCTTCCAGGGGTTCCACCAGATAGAGAGATTGATTTTGAGATTGATGTATTGCCAAATACGCAGCCAATATCTATCCCACCATACAGAATGGCACCATCAGAGTTGAGGGAGTTAAAGGAGCAGTTGAAAGACTTATTAGAGAAGGGGTTCATTCGGCCGAGTGTGTCACCGTGGGGTGCTACGGTTCTTTTAATCAGGAAGAAGGATGGTCGCTTCGGATGTGTATTGATTATCGCTAGCTCAACAAGTCACTATCAAAAACAAGTATCCATTGCCTCAGATAGATGATTTGTTCGACCAATTGCAGGGTGCAAGGTTCTTCTCCAAAATTGATTTATGGTCGGGGTATCACAAGTTGAAGATCAGAGGGTAGGATATTCCTAAGACCGTCTTCAGAACTCATTATGGCCATTTCAAATTTTTGGTGATGTCCTTTGGACTGACCAATGCTCCAGCGACTTTCATGGATCTTATGAATCGGGTTTTAAAACCGTTTATTGAGTCCTTCGTGATTGTTTTTATTGATGACATCCTTGTCTACTCGCGAAGTCGGAAGGATCATGCTAATCACCTCAGGGCAGTTTTGCAGACTCTTCATCAGCACCAATTATATGCCAAGTTTTCACAATGTGAATTTTGGTTGGAGTCAGTCGCATTTTTGGGTCGTGTTGTTTCCAGAGAAGGGATAAGGCTGATCCCAAGAAAATCACAGCGGTAAAGGATTGGCCTAGACCAACGACCCCGACAGAGATTCACAGTTTCTTGGGTCTATCCGGGTATTATCGGAGGTTTGTGGAAGGGTTCTCTACCTTCGCCTCCCCATTGACTAAATTGACGCAGAAGGAAACTAAGTTCCAATGGTCCGATGCTTGTGAGAAGAGCTTTCAGGAATTGAAATCCAGATTGACTTCAGCACCGGTGTTAAATTTGCTAGAAGGCACGAAGGGATTTGTGGTTTATTGCGATGCTTCAAGGATTGATTTGGGATGTGTGTTGATGCAACACGGGAAGGTTATATCCTATTCTTCCAGGCAACTCAAGAATCGCGAGAAGAATTATCCGACGCATGATTTAGAACCCGCGGCAGTTGTGTTTTCATTAAAAATCTTGTGGCATTATTTGTATGGGGTCCATGTGGACGTGTTCTCAGACCACAAGAGTCTCCAATATTTGTTCAAGAAGAAGGAGTTAAATTTAAGGCAGCGGCGATGGTTAGAATTGCTTAAAGATTATGATATGAACATTCTGTACCATCTGGGAAAAGCAAACGTAGTGGCCGACGCTCTTAGTCGGAAGTCTATGGGTAGTCTGGCTCATTTGGAGGAAGATTAGAGGCCGTTGGCTCGGGAAGTTTGTCAATTNGGGGGGGGGGGGGGGGGGGGGGGTGAATTCATGGTGCATAATGGGGCAGAATCATCGCTTGTAGCGGAAGTCAAAGAGAAGCAATCTATTTATCCTGCATTGGCGCAGTTGAAGGAGACAGTTTTGAATGGCAAGATTTCGGCATTTTCACTTGGAAGAGATGATGGTGTTTTGTGGTGCCAGGGAAGGCTATGTGTTCCTGATATGGATAATCTTCGGTAGAGGGTGATGGTGGAAGCTCAAATTTCCAGGTATTCCGTGCACCCGGGTTCCACGAAAATGTATCAAGATCTCCGGAAAATTTATTGGTTGAGCGGTATGAAGAGAGGTGTGGCGGACTTTGTATCTAAATGTCCGAATTGTCAGCAGGTGAATGACGAGCATCATAGGCCTGATGGTTTGACCCAGCTTATGGAAATTCCAATGTGGAAATGGAAAATGATCAACATGGATTTAGTGGTAGGGCTACTTCGCACTCAGCGTAAGTTCGACTCGATTTGGGTGATAGTGGACCGACTCACGAAATCAGCTCACTTCTTGCCGGTCAAGTCCATCGATACTGCAGAACAGTACCCTCAGTTGTATACCAAGGAAATAGTCAGGCTTCATGGTACTCCAGTTTCTATTATATCACACCGAGGGGCCCAGTTCACAGCTAATTTTTGGAGGAAATTTCAGCAAGGCTTGGGTACTCATGTAAATCTCAGCATAGCTTTCCATCCGCAGACTGATGGTAAGGCAGAGCGGACTATTCAGACGCTTGAACATATGTTACGGGCTTGTGTGTTGGACTTCAAGGGTAGTTGGGATGATCATTTGCCGCTTATCAAATTTTCTTACAATAACAGCTTTCACGCTAGTATTCAGATGGCCCCATTTGAGGCATTGTACGGAAGGAGGTGTAGATCTCCGATTGGGTGGTTAGGGTTAGTGAAGCAGAATTTTTAGGGCCAGATCTTGTGCACCAGGCATTGGAAAAGGTCAGAGTCATTCGGGAGAGGATGAAAACCGCTCAGAGCCGTCAAAAATCCTATGCGGACGTTCGTCGAAGAGAATTGGAATTCCAAGTTCATTATTGGGTATTCTTGAAAGTATCTCCCATGAAGGGAGTGATGCGGTTTGGGAAGAAAGGGAAATTGATCCCAAGGTATGTCGGGCCATATCAGATTGCTCAAAGTGTAGGACAAGTGGTTTATCAGTTGGATTTACCCCTGAATTGTCGTTAGTGCACCCGGTGTTCCACCTGTCTATGTTGAAGAAAGTGGTTGGAGATCCATCAGCCATCGTTCCAGCTGGGACTATTGAGGTTAATGAAGAATTATCGTATGAAGAGGTTCTGGTTGCTATTCTTGATAGACAAGTCTAATGGTGATGTCAGAACACTCTCCCATAACTCTACCCTCGGTTCTGTGCAAAAGCACCCCGTTTTCCCCTAATTACCTTATTGTTGTAATTTTCCAATGTGTGCTAAAACTGAATCCGTAGTTCTATTTGAGTAGTGTGCAACCCTTGAGGTAAATGAAAGTTTTGTGGAACGTATGTGTTAGTCAGGTGATTGATAGTAGTGTAGGTTGGTAATGATTAATTGAAATGAATATAGTATATTGAGGTGATTGGGTTGTATGAGACTCATTAAAAAGACCAAGTTATGTGCAAAGATGTGAATCATGTGCAAATTTGTGGTATGAGACGAAAGAACTATGTGTAGTTGACAAAATGATTGAATAATTGCCAATTGTTGAGGTAACAACGTTGTGTGTAAGTTATTGGGTGATTAAAAATGTGTAATGGTGCTTCGAAATGTGTTTAGGGGGCTCTCTGACAGGTAGATAGGTCTAATTACAAAGGGAACTCTGGCAAAAATTTTCTGAAATATTGGAGTAGTGAAAATCTGGAAATTTCATGTCACGCTTTCAAAACTAATTAATTTCCAAAACCCACATTCGAGGATGAATGCTTTTTAAGGGGGGGGGGGGATGTAAAGACCCGTAACATTTTCTCGCTTTAAAATAATTCCCGAATGAGTCCCCAAGTTGTTTTATTATGGGAATCTTTGAAACAAACCTGAACTGAGTAAAAAGTATCCCGAGACTTAAAGAATATAAATTTTCCAGAAAGTAGGTGTTATGCGACGCACTATGCAATCACACATCGTGTATGCGGATCGCATAATGGTCGCATACCTAGGCAGAGTACTGCCCCTTTTGAAGTCAACTATGCGGTCCAGTATGCGATCGCATAACGTGTATGCGGACCGCACAATGGTCGCATACCTGGGCAGTGTCTTTCGAATTTTGGCCCTTCTTAAGGGACATTATGCGGTCGATTATGCAGACCGCATGTCAGGAATGTGATTCTTGTGTCGGGCTTCTATTTTTCTAATTTTAAAACCCGACCCCAGTCCAATAAAAACACCATCCCCTTCATTTTTAACCATTTTCTGGGATATTAGAGAGATGAAAGAGTGGGTTCTAGAGAGAGAGAGAGTCCCAACTTCATCAAATTGGTCTTCCTTCATCACTCAAGCTTGGAACTAATCAAGTAGAACACAAATTTCTTCACTCTAAGAGGTAAGCTTCCACCCCATTAACCCTAAATTTCCAAGTATTGTTAAAATGAAACATGGGTTGGATAGTTCATGAAGACGGGGTAAAGAACCTTGCATGCATGCACCCAATCTGCCGTAATCTAGTTAAGGAAAATAGGTAGGGGTAATCTCTCATTAAAGAAGGGTTATCTAATCTAAAAAGAACACCTAGTGTTTGATAGAAAGCTCAAATGAGTTCGAGACATGTTCATGATTCCTAATTCTAAGTTTAAATGTGCAGCATTATGAAGATTGATGGTGCTAGAAGGCCTGGTGATTTGAGATAGATATTAAGAAAAAATCCCGATTCGAGGTATGTATGGCTAACTTTAACCTTCGTAGAATCCTCTTGTGTGTTTCGGGTATTTGGTATGTGTGCCTTGTTTGGAAATATGTGAATTGATTGTTCAGACGTGTTGAGGCGTGAGATTCTATTCTCTGATTTTCCTGGTTGATTGTCATGTTACTATGCTGTATGAAGTTGTGAAAGATGTTTGATGGATAGTGAACGAATAATTGATAATGTGCTCAAATGTGGGAATGTATAAAATAGTTGAAATCCATACGTGGAAAGTCATGAAAAGAGTATTGTGAAACAATGTAACTGAATTGGGCGATTGTGGAAACACAGTGTTCATGAAATTAGTACTTGATGAGAGTTATGGTGCCTTGGGCCCAAATACATAAATTTTTGATAGGAACTTGTATTCCTTAAAGTGATGATTCTTGTGATGTAATTGTTTGTGGTTGCTGTTATGAAATGTGATTGTCAGGTGGGATCGGGTTGCACGCCACAACACAAAGCAATAAGCTTGATAAGGTGTGAGGAAATAAGGATGGCCGAGGTAATAAGGGTGGCCGGGGTAACAAGGGTGGCACAGGTAATAAGGGTGGCCGAGGTAATAAGGACGGAATGTGATCGTTATCACCATCGAAATGAAAAATCGGGGAAATTCTTGAATATGGAAATGTTGAAAAGGGGAAAAAGACAGATAGTGAAACTTGATGATTTGGTTGTTCTTTTCCACGTGCATTGATTGATTTATTCTATTACTGTTTCTTACTTGTGTATTGTTTGATTGTACTTGGGATGAAGTTTGTTCATACATACTAGTACTATTCCACAGTACTATCGTCCCTTTTGGCGGGGGCTCTACATTTTCTTATATAAATGTAGGTGGTTCTACAGCAGGTAATTCAGCCCATCGTCAGTAGTGCCTCTTCTCCTTTCCGTCAGCTCTTCTGGTGAGCCCCACTTCCTCCTGGGCCAAGTGTGGCTCATGTCACCTTGATTTGAGTTTATGGTGTAGTGTAAGGTATAACCGGGGCCTTGTTGCCGGCAAGTAGCATATAAATCTTTTGTACTTGTAGAGGCTCCGTAGACATAATGTGGGAAAAGTATGTATATGTTTTTTGGGTAGTAAGCGTATGGTTTTGAATCGTGGCCCACGTTGTTAATGTTGTATGTATTTTGTAAGTATTTGGTATCGTGTGTTAGTTATGATAAAAAAAGTAGAAGTGAATTCACGTTGGAACTTTATGCTTAAGTTATAAATGGCTATTTTACTTGAACGATGCATATTGAAATCACGGGGTAACGCGTGGGATAGGAAAGGAAAATCAGGTTCGCTTGACTGGGTTACCCAGTTGAGTGCCGGTCGCGTCCCTCGATTTTGGGGCGTGACAAATTTTTGATGTTATTGAGTCAATTATGTCTACATACGATTGTTTCAGAGTCGGATTCGAGAGGAAAAGCGATGCTAGAAGCTTGATTTGCATTTTGGAACCGAGGTAAGTGTTTGTCCGAACCTTAGCTTGAGGGAATTGGTATAAAGTCTTATTTGTTATGTGTTATTCCATGTCCAACATATAGGTGAGGTAATGGGCACCTATACGTTGTGGTCAAACATGCCCGTGAGTCGAACTTGATGATTTACATAGTGTTCTTTGATATTCTCTGTGTTATGGACTAATTGTTATTCAGAAAGTGATACTTTGAGGGTATTTCATGATGTAGAATGTTATTGATTATTCGTTCGGTTGAGTATTATTTGTTATATTATATCTCTGAGTGAGATTGGTTATAGCTTAGTCCCTTGCCAAGACGGTAAAATACTTGTCGAATATTTCTGTACATTTGAAGTTTCCTATCATTTAATTTTCCTGTCAAATTGTTGCTTTTATATTTGATATGCACGAGGGGACATTCCGTGCCGAGTGATTGTGAGGTTACGCACGAGGGGACATTTGGTGCCTAGTGATTATCTATTTATGCATGAGGGGACATTCCCTGTCAAGTGATTGTTAGGTTATGCACGAGGGGACATTCCGTGACGAGTGATTATTTATTTACGCACAAGGGGACATTCCGTGCCGAGTGTTTATGTGAGGTTATAGCACGAGGAGACATGTTGTGCCGTTTGTTTATTTATCTGTTCAGAGTTATTAATTTTTGTTGTTACTTTATACATTTCAGCTGTTATCTCGTTTTCTGCCATTTAAGTGAATTGTTAACCCTGTCCCCATCATGTTCCTCGCCGTTGTTATATTTACTTGCTTATTTCCGGTCATTATTTCCTGTTATACTATTGAATTGCACATGTGTTATTTATTGTTGTGTCCTAGCCTCGTCACTACATCGCCAAGGTTAGGCTCGACACTTACTCAGTACATGGGGTCGGTTGTACTGATGCTACACCTGCACTTCTCTATGTTGTGCAGATTATAGCGCCGGACCCAGTGGAAAAAGATTCAGGGAGTAGCCTTCAGTCCACGGAGACACTGAGGTAGTCCTACAGGCGTTCGCAGGCCTTGGCGTCACCTCTCATTTCTTTCCTTCTATCTTATCTTACATTTCTAGACTGTTGTATCATTTTACTTCAAACTCTTGTTTTTAGCAAAATCTTAGACTGTTCGTGAGATTGTGATACCGATTCTGGAGTTGTACTTAAGGAAATTATTTCGAGATTTCTAATTAGTTCTTTAATTTTATATTACTTCCGCATTTTTATTATAATCGTTCTAGTTATAATTATTATTTTGAATGGTTAATAAGTCAAATCAATAAGAATGTTGGCTTGTCTAGCGGGTTCAACGTTAGAAGCCATCACAACCTGAAGGTGGGATTTCGGATCGTGACAACATGTTGGGTTTAGAGCTCCGAGATCTCGAGTGAGTTTCGAGTAGGCTTCAGGATGTTTTTAAATTGTAAAAAAAATCTGTTGTCATAACACTTTATGGAGCACTGGTGCTCCACGTTTTTTCTTCAAAAAAAAAAAAATCACAACAGCCCTAAACTATTAAAACACTAGCTCGGGCAGCAACCCTTTTCTTCATATTTTTCGAACTACCAAGCCCTAGAGACGATTTTCTTCACCCAAGTTCATCTCCAAAGTGTTGGAAATCAATTCTAAACTCTACTCTTTCAATTACCCAGTATTTTTCATCACTTTAAAATAAAAAATCAAGAATTTTCATGGTAAAAATTGAGGGTTTGGGTAGAATTAGGGAATTTTATAAAAATCAAATCTTTACCTCGAATTGAGATCGGATTTCAAAACTAATTGTATATTTCGGTTCGTGGGTGAATGGGTAAACATAATTTGGTACGAACCCCGAGTATAGACCAAGCAGGCCCGGGGTCACGTTTTCACTTTTTTTTTTTGAGAAAACTTAGGAAAAATTATAATTTTCAATAAAGCTAGTTCCTTTAGCCTTAATTAATGATATTGAGTTAATTATGATTAGATTCGAGCAAGTTAGAGCAAGATTCTAAAGGAAAAGCTATAATTGAGATGTGAGTGGCCTACGAAATTGAGGTAAGTGTTTGGTCTAACTTTGACTTAGGTAAGTATCTATGCATCACCCAATTTGCCTGTGAAGCATGATCCCTTTCCCGTTCCCAACTTAGTTGATCCTTGTTTTAATTGTTCTATGTCCATTATTGTTTCTATGACTACTTGGTCTTGTTATTTTATTGTTAGTTATTGTTGTAGTTATTTTGGAAAGAGTATTGGTTGTTTTAGCTTGAAACTTTGTGGTACAAACGGTTGAGCGGTCTGACATTGTTTTTACGAATTATATACATATATATGTTCCTGTTGGTTCCATTTGTGATAATATTCAGGAAGTGATGAGGAATGCAGTTTAATTGTTTTATGCTTGTTGAGGTTTACGTGGTTGTTTGGTTTTAATTGATTGTTGCCAATTATTGTGGCAAGTGTATTAAAAGTGTTGACTGTTCTTTTGATTTTATCATGATACATAAAGACTGAGCTGGGTGTCAGCATTACGGTGTTTACATATATTCTGGTTGGTTTTATTGTGAAATGTATTGGTCGAACTGTCACGACCCCAAATACTAACCGACCGTGATAGCGCCTATCGTGGAACTAGGCTAGATGACCGTCACATTACTATGCTTTCGTTCAATTTTTATAGTTCACAATTTAATAATAAGCAAGCAACCATAGCATCAACTAATATAATTAAGTCTTAGAGTCCCCATAATAGTCCAAACAAACCTCCCCAGAACTGGAGTCAATAGTCATGAGCATCTAAGAATAGGTAAGTCTAACTCTACTAAACTATAATATATGTATCTGAATCAAATGCTAAAAAACACAATAAGGAAGGGAAGTGGAGAGGCTGTGGACGCTGGACAGCTACCTCGAAATCCCGTGAAATCTGCTAACGAACAAGCAAGAACCGCTACTCCAGATCGTCACCTGAATCTGTACACAGAGGCACAATGAGTCTTTATGAGTACTCCAACTCAGTAGTAATGAAAATAAATCACAGTCTGAGTAATATAAAACACACAGTACAGATACACAATTCCACAAAACCAGTAAAACACCAAGTCACCATGTAGTATTTATCAAATACTAAGTTCGATATCAGTTTTAAGAAATCCTTTGAAACAAGTACAATATCAGTATATCTCAGTAAAATTCTCAGTAAAAACCAGTTTGAAAACGAAGTAAATCATATTTAGGAAACTTAGTAAAATCAGCATAAATCCGCCCCTCGGGCCAAAATCATTTCGTGTAACAGTTTCCCTCAGGAATTCTCTCAATCACTCAGTATCAATCATCACCCAGTATCATCATCACTCAGTATCATCATCACTCAGTATCAGCCCTGTGGGCAATCATCACTCAATATCGGTATCGTCGCTCATTGGGGGTGTGTACAAACTCCGGAGGGGCTCCTACAACCCAAGTGCAATAATAACATAAGGCCTAAAGCCTCATCACCACTCTCCTTAGGCCTGAAAGCCTCCTCACCACACTCTCGAGACCTGAAAGCCTCCTCACCACACTCCTGAGGCCTGAAAGCCTCCTCACCACTTAGTCAGACACTCTCAATTTTCCCTTAGGCCATAAACATAGGTTCTCGACCCAAAACACTGTTTCAATTTTCAAATAATAGTATCAAAATACTCTGAGTGTCAAAATAATTTATCAGGAAAAGACTGAGTGTAAAATCATAGCAGATCAGTGAGGAAAATATAGTAAACATAGCCCCCAAGGGGTAAACAGATCGGCACTAGGCCCTAAACATGGCTTTCAGCCTAAAACCTATCATAATATATAAATACTATTTAAGCAAGGCTTAAAAATCGGTTTCACAACTCAATTGTCGCCTAAATAGGAAAGATGTTCCAAAGTTTCCACCACTTTATTTCAAAACCCGTGAAAATGGTGCATAGTCCGGGGTTTCATACCCTTAGGACAGGATTTAAAGACATCACTTACCTCAAAACTAGGCCGTAACTATTCCGCAATGCGGTTGCCTCTCGAATCAACCTCCGAAGGCTCCAAATTTACCAAGTTCATATTTTTATCATCAATATAAGCTTAAAGAACAAATTCCAATCGAAAGATATCAAATTTAACTCAAAAACCCGAAATCGGTCAAAACCCAACCCCTAGGCCCGCGTCCCAAAACTCAGAACCTTTTAAACAAAGTTTTTCTTCATCATCTCACGAGTCCGTACATATAAAGAACATCAAATTCGGAGTCCGTTTGACCCCTCAAATCGAGCCTTAAAGGTCTCATAATCTCAAGTTCTAAGCCCCTTTTTCTACTGATTTTCATGAATCAAATGCTGAGATTATGGTCTATAATCACCCATAAGTGGGTTTTAATAATCAAATTACTTACCTCTGCGAAGAATACTGATTTTCCCCTTCAAAAGTCGCCCAAAAAGCTCTCTTCCGTACAACAATGGTGTAAAAATATGTTAGGGTCGCGGAGGTTTAATTTATATATATTGCCCAGGTATTTCTGCACCTTTGACTCACTTAACCGCACCTGCGAGACCGCACCTGCGACCCACTGTCCGCTCCTGCGGTCAAACTTCTGCAGGTGCAGAAATCTCTGTGATTTCACACCAGCAGCTTTTTGCTGCAAATTTCCAACTTCGAAATTCCCGTTAACCATTAGGACTAAGTGACTAAATTCTCATTTAACCATTCCGATTTCAAGCCTAGCAATTCTAATACATCAATAATAGAATAACCAGTCCATGAAAAATTTATAACAGTAATTATAGTGTAGGTTTTACGTAACGACAGACCGGGTCGTTACACGAACCTTACAAGCTATACTGTCTTCTGTTTGAAATTTGTTGAAATAAAAGTGTTGTGAAAGGCTTGGCCTGAACTGTGAATGTTTTTTATGAATAAACAAAATTGTTGTGATAAGGGGGTTGTGATGAGGGTGGATAATTTATTGTGATATTGTGAATAGGTGGGATCGAGTTGCACGCCACAACAAGACAATGATAAGGGAGAATACGCATGTTTTACTGTTTATAAAATAAAGGCTGGAACACTCATTGTTTTTTAATCATTATTTTATACTCTGCTTTTACTATTATTTTAAAGTGAAACTTGTTCTATTTACAATTTGTCGAGACATAAATATTGTGAAAGGCTTTGACCTGAAAAGCGATGATAAGGGGGCTGTGACAAGGGGCTGTGATAAAGGTGGATAATTGATTGTGATACGGGTGAATAAATTGATTGCGATATAGGTGAATAAATTGATATGATATGTCTGGTGGGATCGGCTTGCACGCTGCAACAAGGAGCAATAAGGGAGGACAACAATATTTTTAATGATTTTCAAAGAAAAACAAAGATTTGAAAACTAATATTTTATATTACTATGTTTCATATTTTGGCACTACTTTTATTTAAAGTTAAAGTTTGGAAACTTGAAAATTATTTGATTGTTTGTTATAGTTGAGGCCTGGAAAAGGGCGGTTGAGTTATTTCATTGTTGTTGCAGTACTTAATTATTCGTTTAGATTCCCTTCTTGCTTTACATTTATTGCCTCAGTTATATTTTTCTTGTTCGTGTAGAATTGTCTTAGTGTGTTATTGTATATATTATTGTTACAGGTTATATGTTGTTAATGCCCCACCTTAGCCTCTTCCCTACTTCATCGAGGTAAGGCTCGGCACTTACTCAGTACATGGGGTCGGTTGTACTGATATTACACTCTGCACTCTTTTGTGCAAATCCAGGTATCGACCAGCAGTAGAGATATTTAGAGCTGCTATTCATTTATTCGGAGGCACGAGGTATATCTGCAGGCGTTCGCAGATCCTGTGAGTCTTCTCCTATTTTCATAACGTTGTTTTATTATATTCAGAACAGTTACATTACTTCTTTCATCCTATTATTTGTAGTATTCTTTAGTAGTTCGGGAATTGTGACACCAGACCCTGGGGTAGTCTTAGAGTTATTTATATAGTTATCTCGTGGTTCACTTTATTTAATTGGTTATTATTATTATTATTTTATTTTATTTTGTTGGGATTATTTTGATTAAGTTCATTATAAATTTATTTATTTATTCTTAAGTAATTAATTAAGGAAATTAGTTAATCGACTTCTAACATTGGCTTGCCTAGCAAGTGTGGTGTTAGGCGCCATCACGATCCCTAAGGTTGGGAATTTGGGTCGTGACAAGTTGGTATTAGAGCACTAGGTTGCTTAGGTCTCACAATTCACGAACAAACTTGGTAGGGTCTGAAGGATCAGTATGGAGACGTCTGTACTTATCTCTCAGAGGCTATGAAGTTAGGAACAATCTCACTTATATTCTACTCCATCGTGCGAATTTATTCTACCATTGATGATTGAACTTGCCTATTCTTGTCCCCTCACAGATCTTGACAACATGCGAAGCGTCTACAACCGGACAAGAGATGAAGCCCCAATGAAAACTATGATTAGGGGGAGAGACAAAAGTAGAGCTCATTCTAAAGCTTGAACATCAGCACCTATTGTACAGTTTGAAATGGATCTAGACGCGGAGGTTCTTGCTCAGCCGGTACATATTAGAGTAGCCCATATCCCAGAGGGATTTATAGTTACTTCAGTACTGCATAACAAGATAATAGTTGAAAGCAACAGAGTTGATGTATATAAGATGTGAAGTTTAACATTATGAATTATCAGACACTGTGACCTATCGCTTGATTCGCTTCGGGCCAAGTGAAGAAGTCTCAAGGAATAGATTGCGGGGTCATGTGTTATATCAGTTCTGGCTCGGAATGTATAAGGCTCGAGATTTTGCAAGAGATAAAGCTGGGACATGCGGTATGTTTTCCTCCTTAATAACCACATACCTCAGTACCAAAGGAGTTATATGAACAACTTTGAATCTACAGAAGGTCTACTCAGCGTGGAAGTCACAGTTGTGGATTTTGGGGTGCTCCAGAGGGAGTAGAGTGGTTAACAAGCTTCTAGACTATATGGTTCGTGCCAAGATTCATCTGTATAGAGCTCTACTTTTATGATCATTGTGTGTCAATAGGGATGAGAGTTACCCCAAAATAATAACGAAGAGTATATGAATAAACGGGGTAGTTCAGTAGTGTTGAGTCAACATAGTAAAAGTAGAAATCGGTCGCTGGTGTTTGTGGCAAGCTTACGAAGAGGATGACCAGCCAATGGAACATCAATTACTTGACTCGGTTCTCATAAATTATTTTAGAAGAGTTTGTTTCTCCGACTCTCCATAATACGTGTTGGATAGGGTTGAAAGATTGCGTCAGGTCATATGACGGTGTCAGAATATGCCATCAGGTTCGATAAGTAAGCCCATCATGCTCCTACTTCGATTCATCTAGCTAGAGAGCAAGTCCACAGACTCATTAAAGGATTCAATTATGACTGTAAGATTTTGTGCGACTCGGGGCAAGTTGATACTTTATGTCGGCTAGTGGGGGAGTCATATTTCATCAGAGCACTCAGGCTACGTGCCCCATTGCAGTTACAACTCAACTACAAGACCAACAAGGGAAAAATGAGTCGGAATGTCGAAAGTGGAGGTTAGATTCCTAGAGGTGGAGACCTAGCCTGATGATATATTTTCCATGGTATGGCTAAGGTCGTTACATTAAATGGTGTCATTACAAGAACAATCTCTAACTAGTATAAAGTGATGATTTCCTGAACATAATACGGTTATGCGTAACTAATAAAATTCTTCTAATATGCTATAATCTCGGGTGAGCTTCGTAACTCAAAAATCTACTTATGTGAATACTTGTATTGAGAAATTCTATGAGGTAGACATGTCTATCACTACGTGTTGTAATTTTGTCAACAGAGAATATTTAAAAGAAGGAAAATGAAGGTTTGGAGTGACACGAAATGCATATTACTTGTGATTTAGAATTGAGGACGAGATCCTCCTGTTCTAATATGATTTGGTATATTTAGGCCGGGTTGCGAGCCACAGTGGAAGTTATGTAAGGATGAGCACTTTGTGATGGAAATTCTTGTGTTTAAATGCTCCCGTGTGAATTAAAATTTTACTGTAGTACTGGTAGGGAGTCATGCTTGTTAGGGTTATTCAAATATTTCTGTGTAATAATAATAATAATAATAATAATAATTATAATAATATTAGTAATAAGTAAACAACTAAATAAATAAATTAGTTAACTGTGCATAATTTTACAAATCCGTGTTCTAATTATTGAGCTTTGACCTAGGAGGTATGTGCCCGCCAAAGTGCCGTTAAATGAGATACGTTGATTCGGGTAAATAATTATGATGTCTTCATGAATCACATCTCATTATCAGTATTGTGAAGGTTTGAAAGGATATTATTGCTAACATGAAGCTTTGTGATAATTCCGTAATTGGCTATGAACAACTACTAAAAAAATAGAGGCGATGAGTATGGCAAGTGTCACGACCCAAAATCTATGGGTTGTGATGGCGCCGGACACACTGGCAGGCAAGCCAATCCCTGAACTAGTTCAAACAACTTACTGCTTAACATTTTCGAAATCATGCTTCTTTTTCCTGCATTTCATAACCAAATACTAAGATAAATTCTCGTAAATTAAACTTTAAAAAAAACTGTGGGAAATATAATTAATGCAATACAAGAAATACCAACATATCCCCAGAACCCGGTGACACAAGTACATGAGCAATTTCTATGAATTTATACAATTAAATTGGAAAAGGCAATAGAGATAATAGTGTAATGACATAGAAGGGAGACTCTGCCAGCTATGGAGTCCCTCTGGAAGAATGCAGCCTGAGTAAGTCTCCAAATCAATCAGTGCACTATGAGGGTACCTCTGCAACAAAATGCACAGGAAGTGTAGCATGAGTACATAAATATATATGTAGCAAGTGAATATCCCGTCTAATCTCGAAGGAGTAGTGACGAGAGGTCAACTCGACACTCACTAAGGTCCAACAATAGTAATATGACAGCATATAATGAAAACGGTAGGCATGTGAAGGCAGATAAGCAACAATGTGAATATAAGGCACTGAAATCTGCGAAATTCTGAAAATAACTAGTAACAATTTTTCCACTCCCGTTTTCCTCAAATATCAAAATAAATAACAGTCCCCGCTTTCTTTTACTCAAATGTCTGACAAGTCAATATCTATAAAGCAGTAACAAGTAGATATATGTACATAGGAATAGACAACCGGCCGGAGTCATAAGGAAAATAGCTATGCACTGCCGAGGATCGAACGACCCGTCCCAAAAGTGCATGCTTACCATAATCATGTCTGCGCACTGCCGAGGATCGAACGGACTGAACAAAAAGTGCGTCTTTCAATTTATTTATACCTGTGCACAACGAGGATCGATCGGCCCGTCCCAAAAGTGCACCTTTCAATCAGCCGTGGCGTACGGATATAAATCACATATCGCTCGCGGAATAGAAAATGCGAAGCGGTCACATGCACACACAATATTCATTTCTTTACACACACAACATTCATTTCTTTTCATATTACTTTCCCGAAACAATTACTTTCACTATTACTTCCTGTAAAATCAATCCTTTTCATGGTATTTACGGTAGAACGATTTCTTTCATATTATTCCTGGTAACAATTCCTTTCGTGTTACTGTCCGTAAAACAATTCCTTTCATAATATTTAAATTCCATAAATGTCATAGAAACAGATCTACATATAATAAGGGCTCATAGCATATAGTTCATTACGAGTAGAAAACAGACCATGATGTGGGGCCTAGCTACCCGGACAGAACAATCATAGCCGCTACGTACGAACTCTACTCACTTGGTACGTATGTAGCCCCCACAAATAATTACACGCAGCACGTAGAACACGTATGGGGACAATTCCCTCTTACAAGGTTAGAAAGGAGACTCACCTCGTGTCGAAACTATCCCTAGAATCAATGATGGGCCAGAAAACTCTAAAATCTACCCTCGAGGTCTCGCAACTAGTCAAGTATAGTACATTACATCAATTCATGATCAAGAAGAGAAATTATCCTCTTTTATTCAAAATTTCACATTCTTAACGAATTCCCAAATTTCCACATTGGGCGCCAAAATGCTCCCGGGTCATCAAAAACCCGTTCCGAACATACGCCCAAGTCCGATATCATCATACGAAGCTACTGACACTGTCGGAACTAGATTCCGATGTCGTTTTCTCAAAATATTGACCGAATTCAAACTTGGACAAATATGCCAACCTTAAGGAACCAAGTGTTCCTATAGCACTCTAAACACTTCCAAAACCCGAACCCCCCATCCCCGCAGGTCATAAATCACGAGAAGCCGCTATGGAAAGTTTCATTTAATGGAATGGGGTCCTAATACGAAAAATGACCGGTCGGGTCGTTACATTCTCCCCCTCTTAAACAAACGTTCGTCCTCGAACGGGTCTATAATCGTACCTGAAGTGCTGATTAACTGTGGATATCTACTCCGCATGTCCTCCTCGGACTCCCAAGTCGCCTCCTGAACTGGTTGGCCCCTCCTTTGGACCTTTACTGCCGAAACTGCCTTGGACCTCAATTGGCGGTCCTATCTATCAACAATAGAAACTGGCTCCTCCTCGTATAAGGCCCTTCATCGGTGAAACCTTCAGCAGAACCTTATCTCCCTCCATGAATGCTACATCACGCGCCCGCTGATCCGTGTAACTCTTCCTATAATGTTGACGATAAAACTACAACGAAGAAAGCGTAGACATTCCTGACCGACTGCAGAGTTAACAAAACATTTAAATCCTCTCCCTTGCCGTAGATCATCATCACATAGAAAACTAACTAATGGTGGTTGCCCTGAAGTTTACTTCATATAATCACATCGCACTTGACCCCTAATCCAGTAACCTCGTCTCACCCAGTATGAAATATTCAGTCAGCAAACCTTCCCAGACATGACCAACAGCCACACACGATTCTATAATGCGCCAATAGGCCACAACTCAAATCATGATACACAAGAAATGACTCAGGAAAGGACTACACAACTCACGCAACTAATATAAACCTTCCCCACAATACAGGAAGTAAAACACAAGGATCATAACAACACGCGAGAATATTCTAACAATCACAATACATGCTAATTCCTTAAGCAGTGGTCTGAACCACCATAAACCTTCCGGGATCTGCCTATACCTGACAGGCCATAGCACTTGAATGCTTCCAACTGAAATCTATTATGACGGCCGACGAGCCCCACACACATCTGCACATACCATACACATACTGGATCACACCGTAGGGACTGATCACTGCCGAACATGTGCCATTTCAACCATGGCTAACCAAATCCATCTTGTTTTAATCATCTACAAGTGCTTCAGAAATAACAGTAGCTTCTTTTACCTCATAGCAACTCAACCCTCACTCTTTCTGAGTGACCCTGATTCACGAGACCGTGCTGCCTAAACCTCGAAGCTCGTCTCATCCCCCTCCAATGACCATCTCCACAATACATAGTCTATTCTCTTACTCGTTCCCTTATATCCTTCATGTTGAAAGTAACATACAACGCTTCAATCATCTTTCCCTTCTCTCAGGATTTATGCTGCAAAAGCCCAATTCTTAATAATATTACTGCTTGAAACTTTTAAACACCGCATTCTCATTCCTTCAATTTTATTATGATCACTGGTGCGAGTCACCCACTATGACTGGCCCCGAATACAATCAACTCCAAGGCTCTTCTAGCACAAGAACATCCTCTCAATGAAGTACGTGGCCGAGTCACTGCCCGCTCAACCTGCCTACGCCTTAAGCCTAAATTCTGAATCTTTCAAATCCTAACCCTATTCTAATAGGACCTATCTGCACATTTTTTTTTATCAAAACCCACGCATAATCACCGTTTTATTCCCCTCCCTCAGCTGAAATAACTTGCCAATATGCCGACCAATTTGCAACCCTATGAGAACACGATCCTACAATCCAACTGCGGGAGGTGGGAATCCCCCACTTAGCTCGAAGCTACTCCTTACCTTACTCTAGACACATGCTGGAATCCTTACTCCCTTGCTAGCATGATCTTGCTCAACCAATCTGTCAGCCCTTCCGAATTTTCCTATTAGCATTCCCCAAATACCCTAAATCCCTAGAATCATTCAGACATTCTTCCTCCTACCAAATCGCCGCTATGATCCCTTATAAAGAACTAACTAACCATACCACCGCTAACCTATACCCAGAAATACCCACTAACCTATACTCAGAAATACCTGCTAACCCATACCTAGAAATAATCCACCCATAGAAATCACCAACTGACACCGTCCAAAAATGCTGCATTACATACCCTCTACGACATCAATACCCCACCCTAAGCCTGTTCTCATTCACCAACCTTGTCTGTGTGTCCGCTCCTCCTGGACATTTACTAACTTCTCCACCACATCTTCCGATCCACTACAGCTCTCAAATCACTCCATATTTCCTTTAATATAGGTAGTCGTCCTACTAGTGACCTCATGCTACGCTGCCACTCTTCCACTTGTTAAACTCTTTCCTTTAAGAAACTACCGACTTCCGTTCCTTCCACCTGGACTTTCAGAAATTTAGCTGCCATCTGATACGTCTCTCATGACTTCCTTCATCACATTATTCTCTCTGCGACCTCAATGCAATATTATTTCCCGTAGCTCTTAAACCTGCAGATCACCATAACTCCAGACTCTTCAAAGATCATCTTTCTCGAGTTGTCTTCACTAGAAGCAGCTATTCTATTCTTAACCACCCCATACCACGATCTTCGACATCCGTTTCTTCAACATTGCTTCACTACAGTTTATCCTAATGCAACTGAAGAATCATAACACCGGCGAACTTAACACATTTTATTTGATCAATGACGACAATACCACATCACAGGTGAGTATTCCACCTCACTCGAAACCACAAAGTCTTGCTACGTTATCAATCCCAACGGGACCTTTCATAGTCCAGATTCCTTTCCTTCACCGGAACTAATATAATGAAATCTCGAAATCTCCCCTTGAGAAGACCTCCCTTCAAGGCATTCATCACCCCAGCCTACGGGCAATCATTCTATCAAGATACCAGCACCGCGCGATAACCAATCGAAAACAAAATAATAATCTGAGAACAGCCTCAAAGTGCTCAGAATCACAACAGCTGAACTGAAGAAACATAATATTCTTTTTGCAGGGCAACAACAACAGCCCTCACTTGCTACACGTGGAAAACCTCTTGCACCATATCTGTAGCGCCATTACAATTCTTTAAACACTCGATTAAAAATAAGCGCTTCGCATCGCGTAAGATTGAGTAGGAAGGAAACATAACCATAATCCTTAAGGGAGTCAAATTGCACGATGAGGAAATCAAGAAGAAAAATACTCTTAACAGCCCTGTAGCCTCTCAAAGATAAGTACAGACGTCTCCGTACCGACCCGCAAGACTCTACTAGACTTGCTCATGACTCGTGAAACCTAGGGGAACCTAGAGCTCTGATACCACGTTATCACAACCCATAGATTTTCGGTCATGACAGGCAGCCTTGTGTATATTCCAGTTGGTGAGAGACTATTAGCTTCAGACATTGAAACGTTGGCTAATCAGTTCGTGAGGTTGGATATCTCCCCCAACAGTGTTCTAGCTCGTAATCGAGCATCTCCGGGACCGGCAGGATGGTGACCCACGTTTGGCGGTTCTTAGGGACACAGTTCGGCACTGTGATGCCAAGAAGGTTATAATTGGAGATGATAGTGTTTTGAGGATACATGGTCGGTTATGTGTGCGTAATGTTGATGGATTTCGTGAGTTGATCCTTGAGGAGGCTCACAGTTCTAAGTATTCCAGTCATCTAGGGGCAGGTAAAATGTACTAAGATTTGAGGCATCATTATTGGTAGAGAAGGACAAAAAAGGACATTGTTGTGTATGTGACACATTGCTTAAATTGTTAACAAGTAAAGTATGAGCATCAGAGACTTGGTGGTTGCTTCAGCAGATAGAGATTCCTGAGTGGAAGTGGGAGAGTATCACTATGGACTTCGTTGTTGGACTCCCATGGACTCAGAGGAAATCTGACGTAATTTGGATTATTGTAGTAGGCTGACTAAATCAGCACATTTCATTCCTTTGGAAAGTACTTATACTTCAAAGCGGTTGGATGAGTTATATATTCGGGAGATAGTTCGCCATCACGTTGTTCCCGTGTCTATTATTTCAGATCGAGATACGCAGCTTAATTCGCACTTTTGGGGGGCAATTGAGCGTGAGTTGGGTAACCGAGTTGAATTGAGTACAACATTTAACCCTCAGACTGTCGAACAATCTGAACATACCATTCAATTATTGGAGGATATGCTCCGCGCTTGTGTTATTGACTTTGGAGGTCCGTGGGATCAGTTCTTGCCGTTAGCGGAGTTTGCTTATAATAATAGTTATCAATCGAGCATTCAGATGGCTCCCTATGAGGCATTATATGGTAGACGGTGTAGATCGCTAGTTGGATGGTTCGAGCCTGAAGAAGCTCGGTTATTGGGTACATATTTAGTGCAGGAGGCCTTAGATAAGGTCAAGATTATTTAGGATCGACTTCGTGTAGCTCAGTCTAGGAAAAAGAGTTCTGCAGATCGTAAGGTTCGTGATGTGGCATTATGGTTGGAGAGAGAGTATTGGTTCGCGAGTCACCTATGAATAGTGTTATGAGATTTGGGAAGAAGGGTAAGTTGAGCACTAGGTATATTGGGCCGTTTGACATTCTTGATAGGCTGGGGGAGGTAGCTTATAGACTTGCATTGCCTCCAGGGTTATCCTCGGTTGATCCTGTATTCCATTTGTTTATGCTCCAAAAATATCATGGTGACCTTTCCCACGTGTTAGATTTCGGCTCTGTCCAATTTGACAAAGACTTGACTTATGAGGAGGAGCTGGTAGCCATTTTAGACTTACGGTTCCCTAGCTGAGGTCTAAGAGTTATCCTTCGGTTCGAGTGCAGTGGAGAGGCCAGCCCGATGAGGCAACTAATTAGGAGTCAAGTCGGACATGCAGAGTAAATATCACACTTGTTTGCAAATTCAAGTAATCTTCTATGTCCCTTCGAGGACGAACGTTTGTTTTAAAGGTGGAGACTGTGATGACCCAATGGGTCATTTTATGAATTTAGACACCGTTCTATACTTATTAGCCATAATAAAATTAATTTTAACTACCTCAATTTTTGTGCGCAGTCGGGGCGTGAAACCGTAAAGCTTTTATGTGAAAATATAAGAAATAATAATTTTTAGTTGAAATATTTATGAAATAAAGAAAAGAATTAATGTTTAAAATCATTGGTATAGGGTCTGTATTTTGGTTCCGGAGCCTGGTACAGATTTGTTATGATATTTAATTTGGTAAAAAAAATGGAGTTCGTTTGACGTGATTTGGACATATGGTTGAAAAGTTATGAACTATAAGTGTTCTTGAGGAAAATAATGAGTTTTGAGGTTTAATTTGTTGTTTTACATGTTAGTTTCATGATTTGATCACACGATCAAGTCCGTATGATGCTTTTAGACTTGCGTGCATGTTTGATTTAGAGCCCCGAGGGCTCAGGTGAGTTTCAAATAGGTTTGGATTGTGTTGCGCTCGTTCTTTCTTATGCTTCGACGTCGTTTGTTCAAGCATAAATGATATCATATTGAAGAAATGAGCTCCAATTTCTATTTTTAATGAAGTATAGATCCGTATCATAATTACGGACCCGTAGCAAAAAGAATCATCGAATTTGGACATAGTATGAGGGTTTTATGGGCATTTTACTAAGGTTACGAGAAACAAGGCAGAATAGCTGGCAGAAAAATAAATACAAAACGGGTAGACTTCTTCTTCTTCAAATTTTCGAACCCCACAGCCTTAGGAACGAATTTCTTCACCAAATATCATCCCAAGTCATAGGTAATCAAATCTACAGTTTACCTTCAATTAACTATTATTTTCCATCACTTTTGAATCAAAAACTATGAATTTTCATGGTAAAAATTGAGGGTTTGGGTAGAATTAGACAATTTTATAATAATCGAATCTTTACCTCGAATTAAGGTTGGATTTTGAAATTAATTGTATATTTGGGTTCGTGGGTGAATGGGTAAATGCAATTTGGTCCGAATCCCGAGTTTAGACCAAGCGGGCCTGGGGTCGGGTTTTCACTTTTTTTTAGAAAACTTAGGAAAAATTATATTTTTCAATAAAATTAGTTCCTTTAACATTAGTTAATGATATTAAGTTAATTGTGATTATATTCGAGCAAGTTAGAGGTGAATTCAAAAGGAAAAGCAATAATTGAGCAGTGAGTGGCCTGCGAAATTGAGGTAAGTGTTAGGTCTAACTTTGGATTGAGGGAATAGGACTCCCCACTTGTTTTCTATGTCAAATTCATGGGCGTACTGTATAGGTGTGGTGACGAGTATCTATGCACCACCCAAATTGTTGTTATATATGATCCCCTTTCCCGTTCCCCACTTATTCAATCATTGTTTTAACTGTTACATGTTCTTTATTGTTTCTATGACTAATTGGCCTTGTTGAATTATTGTTAGTTATTGTTGTGACTATTTGGCAAGAATATTGGTTGTTTGAGCTGGTTTCCTTATGATACAAACATGGTTTAGAGGTTGTCATTGTTTTTATGAAATAAATGCATATATTTTGATATTCATGTTGGTTTCATGGTTGAGAGGTTAATGATGAAGTCATGAGAAAAAAATGCAGTTTATTATTTATAATTGTTGAGGTTCTCATGGTTATTGGGTTTCATGGAATTATTTCCAATTGTTGTTGCAAGTGTGTTAAAAATGTTGGTTGTTCTCTTGAGTTTATTATAGTATATAAATACTGAGCTGGACTGACAGCGTACGGTGTTTACTTATATTCTGGTTGGTTTTATTGTGAAATGTTATTGGTTAAAGCTTACGAGCTATATGATATTTTGTTGAAATTGTGGAAATAATAGTATTGTGAGATGCTTGGCCTTAATCTTGAAAGTTGAAATAAATAAATAAATATACATGACTGTGATAAGGGTGGACAGGAGAAATAAATATATACGATTGAGATAAGGGTGTGTCACACCTCTTTCACTACCCCCGGATTAATGAAAGGTTGATTAGGGAGTTTTTCCACTTTAAGTGACATTATTCAGATTTGGGATTTATTTTAGTTTTCAGAGTCGCCAGCCGGATTTTTGATGATGCTCCGGGACACCATTTTATTTTAAAATCCCAAACCGAGGAAATTTTGACGCTGTTTTAATTTGTCTGCGACCACAAATCCGAGTAAGTTATTCTGTTAACCCGGGAAAAGGTGTTAGGCATTCCCGAGTTTCGTGGTTCTAGCACTGTCGCTTACTATTAATATTTGGCCTATATTATCTGATTGTTTTACGTGTATTAGCCTATTGTGCATTTAGCCTTTTTAAACCGCTTATAAATATTTATGAAATTATCATGAAACAAGTCACGATGGCGTGCACTTGTTGTTATTGGACATATTATAACTACGCCACATGAAATGCACCCGCAACTACAATATGCAATTTTCACTATAATTTGAAGTTGAAGACGAGGACATGAGTTTCCGCACCCGAGTGTAGATTACATAGTCAAAACTATGGTCATGACGGTTTTATAGTGCCTATTTGAGGCGATGTTTGATTATTCTTTATGTTTTCTATTTGAAGGAACATTTTAGTTTTAAAATCAATTAGGACGTTTTATGGATTTATCTTGGACAAGTAACGATGACGTACACTTGTTGTTTTTGAACACATGGTAATAACATCACATGAAATGCACCCTTGGTTGCTATATGCGTCTTATTAGTTGTTTGGAGTGAGGGTCGGGGGTATGAGTTGCCACTCCCGAGTGTAGTTTAGGGTAATTTGAGATAATAGTTTATTCTTTTTTCCAAATTTCAACCTAAAGATGTATTTTTCAACCTAAAGGATATGTGAAAGATTGTTTAAGTTTAAATTCTAAAGGACACAAATCTTGGGCTATGTCCATATTTAGCCCAAGTAATCATTTAACTCTTTTGGCCAATCCTAATTGTGGCTATTTTATAGGGAGGTCACTAGTTCAGGAAATCCAACTAAGTCTTAATAATCTTTACTTTCAAGTTTGATGAATAAATAGGAAATATGGTAATAAAAAATACAAGTTCATTCATATATATACTTATGAGCATAACACAATGGATTTACTGGTTTTCCATTTTTTGGTAGCCTAAACATGAATCTAAATTACTCATTAATTATGAAATGGATTGGCAAGGAAAAATCATGCTACTTTCAAAACTTTTATGATTTCTAGCAAAAAAAAATAAGATTGAACCACAGGAAGTCTTATTAATTTTTGAGGCAGTGATTCTTATCAATTTAAAACAAACTGATCTCATGTTTCTAAAAGCTTAAATTTCACACGTATGGATACATTGATTTTCGCAGATTTATGAGGCACAAGATAATCTACTGATTCTATTCGTGTTGAAACTCTACTGAATTTGAAATAACCATTTTTTCCTAAAATCCAAACGGGGTGTTTATACAGATTTTACATACGTTCTTTTGTCTAATATCATTTACAGAACAGACAAAATTGTAAAATTGAAATTCCAGAGACATGAATAAAATTGAAATTAAGCGTACAATCCAGTCTTAAATTTCATTACAATGAAAAGCTAACTAAATACAGGGGAATTATAACTTGACTGCCGCTATACACTTTCCAGAAGGAAAGAAACTAAAAATAAGTTTCTAACTAATTTGCTGACTCGAAACTCCCTTGAGGCCCCTTACGTTTGAGCTTCTCTTTGTAATCTCTAGAACACCCCAATATAATTTAGGTGTTTAGAAACTACAAAAACCAAACAGACCATGAAGAGGTCGGTTTTAATCCTGATATTGCGTATGTTTAAACCATACTATCTGGCAGAATTATTTATGCGCTTTCTGAGTGAATATGATTATAAAAAGGATCTACTCAACTCCGGAATGTCATTTTTCATACTTTGGACCTTCAGTTCATATGAATTCCTTAAGTTGGTTATTTAGGAATCTTAAGAGGATAAATCTGATCATAATAAAGGATTTAGATTCTTTCCTTTAAGGAGCCTTTGATTATCCACTTTATATCCGTAAAGGGTGATTTTCAGCATCCTAGGCTACTGTTTATGCACTACCTAGGGGGTGAATTTGACTATTAAAGAGTCAGATTCATCTACCAAAGTGCTAATACTGACATAATTCTAAACTCTATAGGAACTTTTCTTATCTAGGCATTTTTAGAGGATGAATCTGACCATCCAAGGGTTCATGTTCTCACTCTAATGCCCTTAACAACTACATACTTTATACTCCTTTTGAAGGGTAAACTTCAGCCATTTATACTACTTTTGTGCACTATCATGGGGTGAATTTGACCGTTAACAGGTCAAATTCATCTACCCTAGCGCTAATAGTAATCTATCTAGAGACTTGCTTGTTGAAGCTCTTTATGGACCAAAGATACTCCGTTGAAAGCATATTTTCTACACACTTATAGAGAGAACCTGACTATAGAGAAGGTCAGATTCTACACCTTAGTGCAACCCTTTTTGGAAAGTAGAACTACGATTATCAACTATATTTATATACCTTTAGTCTGAAATATCCAGAATATTCCAACCACCAAACAATATTTATCACACTCACGGGTTCATTAACATGCTGATAAACATCTATACAATCATATTTACATAAAGAAGAAGAAACTACCTCATTCATCAAGAACAACTAGTTTAAGTAGGGAGTAGAAGAAGAAGATTCCAGTTCAACATTTCATTAAGAGCAGATGATTTAATACATACCTTTTAAGAGTGAAAAAGCAAAAGGGAGTTGACCAAATAAAGGTCAAATGCTTAAAACTGGAGGTCAACACATCAACTAACATGCAACAAAACCAGCAATAGAGAAACCCAGGAAGTGAGAGCTTGAAAGACCAGAAATTTGAAGCAAAATCAGCAAGAAAATAGATTTAAACTGGATAAACTTTTGAAACCCAGAAAAACCAGTCAGTTACCACCCAGATTCAAGAATAACAAGACTGAGGAAAACCAGATTTTTCAAAAATCTTTATACCTAATCGAGTGTTCTTTTAGTATAGGGATTCTGTTGTGTGTGTGTATATGGAATCTCTGTATCCAGATTTTCAACAAGGCCCAAGGTTAAAAAAAAAGGTCCAGAATATGTAAAAAGAAAGTCTAGTTATAGGGAGCTCAAAGATGGGATATGCTTTGGCATATTCCTCATCCAAAAGGCTGAAATAGTACATCGGGCAACTGTCCTTTTTATCTCTGGGACAACTGCCCCTATTCTAGAACTTTCTTACTTTAGAAAATACCTTTTTAACCTTAGAATCTGATTTGCTAGACTGAGTTACCTAATGTACCCCTTAGAGTCCCTGAATTTACCATCGGGTAATCAAGGTTAAACTGACTTGGGTTATTATTTAAATCTAGTTACCTAAACCTAGTCAGGTTCCTTAGTTAACTAGGACTGATAAGTATTATTAGTTTGATGCTAGTTTACTTGGCTTAATTAAAACTAATCTTGATTCTTTAAGCTTTGGTGAATTATTTTAGATTTAAACCTAATTGTGATTAACTCAATTTGAGTCATTATACTTAATCAACCTAATTGATTGATCAACTTAATTAACCATTAGTGAAAGCTGCAATTAACTAACTCTTAGCTTAGTATGTAATTAGCTTATTAAATGTTGACTAATTGAGATGATTAACTCACTAATCAATCTTTGATTTTAGGTGAGATATTTAGGTTCTAGGTTAGTTAGTTTAGGTCCTTAGAGTTAGTTTCCAATTATACTGTTAGTTATCTTTCTTTCAAGGGTATAACTAATAAAACTAATTAATAGTTAACTAATCAAACTACTAAATCAAAGATGAGTTGAGGCGAAATCAATTCAACAATAAACTAAAAATCAGAAAGCAGGTTAGGGGATCGAACAACTGAGTATAATATACAAAGAAAAACTAAACATGGCCAGTCAACTGATGCAAGCATATGACGCACACTTAAATCTCATGAATCATCAAAACCTGAACTATATCATTCCAATATCCAAACAGGGTTCAATTAACCTAAGCATGCATGTGTGAACTAACAATACACAAGGTCAATCAATCAAACATGAATTAATGATAGGAAACAGATATGCACTGATACAACAATAAGAATCTTAAGTTATCTACTAAACAAGGAAGTCTATTCAGGTTCTGAATTAATTACAAGAAGGAAACGTTCATGCAGACAGGAGAAAAATGACAAGAGAAATAAGCTGGTCTAAGAAGGAACAATGAAAACAGTAATTAAACCTATTAATTTGTTCATGATTTCTTTCACAGTAAAACCCTAAAAAAGAAAAAGGAAATACCCGTTTCTTTTTCAAGAAAAGCTTTGGCCGGAAAACTTGGGGGTCGCTGGACCTTGGTTGGACTCCGGAGGGTTGGAAAAATGACTCAAACCCATAGAAATCAATAGCCTTCGTTGAGAGGTATCGATCCGTGTAGGTTAGAGCCATTAAGAATCTTCGAATCAGCCGATAGGGGGAACTAGGGTTTCTAGGTTCCTAGATCCAAAATTAATGGAGATTGAGTAGATTTTCGAGGGAACTAATAACGGGACGGGGTTGGGGGGGTGAGGGTTATCTGGTTAAAAGTTGGGGTCGATTGGTGGAGATCTGCCGCCGGTAGGCTATTTCCGGGCGACGGAACCCTAGGGAGGCTAGGGTTTTGTTATACAGAAGAGAGAGAGACGGAGGGGATGAGGAGGCAGCTAGGGTTTGGGGGGTGTTAGGATTTTGATGAAATGAGGGTGGGGGTTGTTAGGACAATTATATACTAAAGGGGATGGACTTCTTCGCCGTCTGATCTATTTCGATCAATGGCCAGGATTCAACCAATTAAACCAAACAGGGTCGTTTGGGTAGTGTAAGGGGCCGACCGGGTTATGTGGTAATTGGGCTGGGTACGTTTGGGTAGTGTAGAGTTTGGTTTGGACCTGAGTAGTTTCAAGCTCAGGTTCGAAATTGGCTCTCTTAATTAATTAAACTAATTAATCTAATTAAGTTGAAATCTAATTTGATCCAAAAATGTAGTAATTAATTTAAACCTTATCTATTTATAGATTAATCAAGAATAAAAAAACCAATTTTATATTCCTAATTAAATATATGATTTATCGAATAGAAATGATTAATTTTTAGTAATTAGTTATTAAAACTACTTTACGTTAAATAACCATCATTCGTCTATTATTTAGTTAATTATAACTTTATAATTCCTTGATAATAGTGATGCAATTTTTAACAATTTTAAAAGATGAATTAGGGATATGCAAAAAATACAAATCTTTCACAATTAATCACCGAAAATCAACAAAAATTCATAAAATCAATTGATTTATTGAGAATTTTATAGGAGGATATGGCAAGTAAAAATCATATGCTCACAGGGTGGACAGGAGAAATAAATATATATGACTGTGATAAGGGTGGACAGGAGAAATAAATATATATGACTGTGATAAGGGTGGACATGAGTAATAAATATATATGATTGTGATAAGGGTGGACAGAAGAAATAAATATATATGACTGTGATAAGGGTGGACAGGAGAAATAAATATATATGACTGCGATAAGGGTGGACAGGAAAAATATATATATATATATGACAGTGATAAGGGAGGATATTTAGATTTATATTTTACTGATTTTTTTTAGAAAAAGAGAATCAATGTTTTGAAAAGCTAAATGACTATTTTTACTGTTTTGTTTTTAGGAAGACAAGGATTTGAAACATTCTATTTTATATTACTATTTTCATATTTTTGGTGCTACTTTTATTCAAAGATAAAGCTTGAAAAACTTGGAAATTTTGAGGATTTGGTTATAGTTGAGGACTGAAAGAGACGGTTGTGTTATTTTATTATTGTTGCAGTATTTGAATTGATAAGTTTAGATTTCCTTCATGTTTTACAATTATTATCTCAGGTATATTTTCTGGTTCGTGTAGAACTGTTTTATGGTGTTATTGTGTATATATTAATATCACAGGTTTGATGTTAAAAGCCCCGCCTTAGCCTCGTCACTACTTCGCTGAGGTTAGGCCGGCACTTACTCAGTACATGAGGTCGGTTGTACTGATACTACACTCTTTGCTATTTTCCACGGATCCAGGTACTAGTCAGCAGTAGAGAACCTCAGGACAACCACCGATTCATTTGGAAACACGAGGTACATCTGCCGGCGCTCGCAGATTCCGAGAGTCTTCTCCTATTTTAGATACACTGTTTTATATTATTCAGAACAGTTACACTATTTATTTCAGCAATTATTTGTAGTATTCCATAGAAGTTTGTGGATTGTGACACCAGACACTAGGGTAGTCTTATAGTTGTTTACATAATCATTTATTGGTTCGTTTTGATTCAATTATTTATTATTTTATCTTTTGAAATCATTTAAATTAAGTTTACTGTAAATTTATTGATTGATGCTTAAAAAAATAATCAAAGGAAATTAGCTACTGGTGTTCTAACATTGGCTTGCCTAGCAAGTGTGGTGTTAGGCGCCATCATGATCCCTTAGGTTGGGAATTTGGATCATGACAACTAGTAAGTGTTCATATTTTTGTTTAGGTACATATATGTCTGGTGATCTTTTGGGCATAGAGGCACGGCTATTGCGGGGACATATCGTGAGCTACATTTCATGTTACGATCCGCAGCCTGCAGAGTCTCTATCAGAGTTATTTGTATTGTCCTGCCTAATTTGTATCTCAAACAGATGTTGTATTTTATTTTATTTTCTAGTTGATGCTCATGCACTTGTGACACCGAGTTTTTGGGTGGTTATGGGTTGTCCTTTATTGTAGTTATGAAAACATTACCAATAACCCTGTAAATTTCATTTATTACTATTTAATTGATGAAAATTATGATTTAAAAAATACTAAAATGAGTAATTAAGTTAAACATTCAGTGTTGGCTTGCATGACGGCGATGTTAGGCGCCATCATGTTGTATATATATAAAAATATATATGCTAAGTAAGTTCATGTCTTTCACGATCATTTCTTTTGTACCAACTAAATATGGCAACACTTTTAATTAGGAGTTCATTCTTTTATTTGGAAAAATTTATACTTTGGTCTTGAGAATAAGTACTTTTGTATAAGGAAGCGTTGGGCAGCAACATTCTCACTTTCAGGATAATTTTTTATTCAAGTTTGATTCTTCATCTACGAGCTCGTATGAGCAATTAAGGTATATTAAGGCTATCCCTTCTTTCTTTTGGCATGATCCATACGATACAAACAAAACGAGTAAATGCACAATTAAAGGTATAATGGTTATATAACATTCCGAAAGATTTTATTGGCATACTTCTCATGNGCCCGAGTTCAGCTTGATCGGTAAGCTCCATGCCTTTCGGAGTTTCCGGGTCTAGAGCTTTATGTACATCTTTATATATATATATTTATGTATATATGTATATATATATATATATATATATATATATATATATATATATATATATATGTATATGGATATGGGAAAAGGTCATGGCATTATATACGCACCACCACCTGATCAGCTGTTATGTTGATGATTTTTCCCACAATGGCCGAGATGATATGATGGGATGTCCTTAGAGGCTTGATGATGTTATGAACACATGTAGGTAGGCACGACATGACATTCATACGCATATGCATGAATACCATAACTATTTCATGGTTTACAGAGCTATCCATACTTATAGGTTGAGTCCATTGCTTCATGTTTCTTCCAGGTCCTTTATATACTGACATAAATGACTTACATACTCGGTACATTATTCGTACTGACGTCCTTTTGCCCAGGAACACTACATTCATGCCTGCAGTTATAGATAATCAGTTCGACGAGCCCTCATAGTAGAGAAGGTTAGCATTCAGCAAAGGATCAGTAAGACTCCACCTCATTTGTAGTTCAACTGAGTGTATAAGTCATCGCGTCAGAGTTTTTCTACAGACATGGGTAGGCCGGAACCCTGTCCCATTTGATGTCAGATAATCTTACAGGCTTTGTAGACACATAGGTTCAAATTGTACAGTATGTCATAGTCCTTGACGACTCTTATGTATTCTTGTTTTAAGAACGATGATTCATTAATATAGCATTTTCCCACTTATAGTTATACATTACGAGTTGTGGCCAGCCATGATAGTTGCAGAAGAAAAAAAAGAGTTACAGAGTGGTTCATTGGGGCCAATACGACACCGGGTGCCAGCCACGCTTCCCCATATTTGGGGCATGACAGATGCAAGGGACGAAAAATTAATGTGTTTCACGTGCTTTGGTTGAATTGTAGAAAGAAAATTAATAAAGTCTTTTGTTGGACATTCTTTACACTGTTAGATCATAAGGAAGCGAGAGCGATGCAACCGATGAAAAATTGATGTGTTGCACATGCTTAATTTTAATTTTAAAAGAGAAAATTAATAAAATTTTTAGTTGCACATTTCTTACAAAGTTAGATTATTTTGATTTTAAGGAAAAAAGAAAGATGCAAGGAACAAAAAATTAATGTGTTGCGCGCACTTGATTTAACTTGAAGAGAAAATTAATAAAGTTTTAGTATATGTCAACACTAAATATCAATCATGCAAATCAATTTTGGCAGATGTCAACACAAAATGTGGGCATCAAACTGGGTGAGAGTCGGTTTAGGTCTCCCATGCCTGCGTGGCTCGTGAAATATTTTACAGATGCTGACCAAGTCATATGAAGGTTTTACCATAATGATTCAATCAGGCATGGGAAAACAATGTCAATTGTTAACTAGACAAAGCACAATGGGACCAGCAGAACCAACATGGATCATGTGAGCTAGACAGTGCTTGGTTTAACTTTAAGAAGAGAAAATTAATAAAGGTTTCTGTTGGACATTTCTTACATAGTTATATTTTGAGGAAGCGAGTGCGAAGCGAGGGACGAAATATTGATGTATTACACATGATTGATTTGGCATGTAGAACAGAAAATTAATAAAGTATTTTGTTGGACATTCCTTACAAGGCTAGATTTTAAGGAAAAGAGAGCAATGCAAGGAACGAAAAATTGATATATTGCACGCACTTGATTAAATATGACACATTGGGGATGATTTTCCAATCTTGTATGAATTACCTTCTAAATGTGGTTCTGGTGTGAGCATTGCCCTGGGTCCCTGAGGCCCTTGTGAACTTTGACATACTGGAAGCCTGATTTTTAATGTGGCACAGATGGATCATTGCTATGTTTCAAAGTTGTTATGTTCTTCGTGAACGTGGGGAATGTCCCGAAAATGTGAAGAAGGAAGTTTGGGTTGACCGTTTGACGCGAAGAACTTCTCTATGCGGACGGGAAGAAAAAAATCGGCTGGACAGTGTTTTAAACAATTTTACTATTTTGGGCATATCTTGAGTTCTAGAGCTCCAGTTGATGTGATTTTCGTGGCGTTGTTCTCTTCTCAACAAGGGGTTATTTTGATGTTTCTCCATGATTATTTTTGTTGGTTGTTATTGTTATCCGTGTTTTAATTGTAGAAATTGAGATTTTGAGCCTCAAAGTTAAGAAATGGTAAATCCTTGATTTGAGTGTCAATTCGTGGACGAAATTTGATTATTTTTCGGATATAGACCATATGAGTTATGGGTATACGTATCTTCAATAAAATTTTAAATTCGGGCAGGGGTGGCTTGATGGTTGACTTTATTGACTTTTCGAGCGGAGTTGGGAAATGTTATAAATCTATTTATTATGTGTATTAGAGTATATTTTTATTGTTTTCACATTGATTGACTAGTTTTGGAGCGGCACACACCGGTTTGAGGTGTTAGACCGGCTTTGGAGCCGGTTATGGAACTTCAGAGCGAGGTAAGTCTCCTGTCTATCTCTATGGGAGGGAAACTACCCCTAGGTGTTGTAATTGATATGTGTTACTTGTTGTGGGGGCTACGTTTTCACGAGGTAACAAGAGTTCGTGCGTAGCTACATTAATGTTATTGTCCAAGTAGACTCAGGTTCACGACATACTCTAATAGTACTATTTGGGTTATCTATTAAATTCTTTTACTTCGCATTAAGACTTGAGACTAAACGGACATGGAGTGATAGACTTGCTATTGTAGAGATTTGACGAGTTCACGATTAGCCACATAATAACTATTCTCCTCTTACGAATTTCTCCCGCGTTATGCGTTCTCATCGAAAGGTTTCCTCAAAGCTCCTTATAACTCTTATGTTCCTTCGTGAGTGTGGCCAAGGACTCGTAAAAGCTTCTTATTCTAAAGGGATTGGGTCGTTTACCTTCTTATACCCATGACACTGCACAGATTATGATGGGATCAAGGTTTTCGCCTCGACAGAATAATGTACCACACTCTCATGGGAGCGGGTCGTTCGCCTCGACAGTATAATAGATGTATCAATGGTTCGTGTCATTCAACCCTCGGCATTGCACATGTTATGATGGGATCGCCATATTGTACTGTTTTATTGGACCACTAGTAAGTGTTGGTGTCGACCCATCGTCACTACTTCTCTGGGGTTAGGCTAGATAGTAACTGGGTAGGCGTTGATTTACGTACTCATGCTACACTTGCTGCATATTTTTATGTAGGTACATATATGTATGATGATCTTTTGGGCATCGAGGCGCGACTATTGTGGGGACATACTGTGAGCTACATTTCATGTTATGATCCACAGCCTGCAGAGTCTCCATCAGAGTTATTTGTATTGTCCTGTCTAATTTGTATCTCAGACAGATGTTGTATTTTATTTTATTTTCTAGTTGATGCTCATGCACTTGTGACACCGAATTTTGGGGTGGTTATGGGTTGTTCTTTATTGTAGTTATGAAAACATTATCAGTAACCCTGTAAATCTCATTTATTACTATTTAATTGATGAAAATTATGATTTCAAAAATTCTAAAATGAGTAATTAAGTTAAACATTCAGTGTTGACTTGCGTGAAGGTGATGTTAGGCGCCATCATGACCTATAGAGGATTTTGGGTCGTGACACCGCTCACAAAATTACTGCTTTATCATCATTTATCACTATTCATTATGACGTTAAATCTTTTCACGCATGAAATCTCTTTAACTTAACTAGCTTTGCAAATTAAATATGGAGAAGTTGAACACAATAGTGTTGACTTATTTAACACAAGGGACAAATAATTGATGTGTGACTTGGTTTTGACTGGTAGAAGAGAAAAAGAATAAAATTTCCCAACATTCCCTTAGACCGCTTACTGGGTTGGATTTTAAGGAAACCTCTTTAAGATATCAAGTTTCTATAAATCTACTGTCACTACTTGTTACAAGTCTCAATCTGATATTAATAATAGGATTGAAGAATACCATCTTAATACCGTCTAAATGAACTCAAACGGATAATTTTGCATGTAATATAACCAAACAGTTCTTAATATTTTTCCTGAAGATAAAGGGATAATTTAAAAAGAGCCGTTATGTTTTTATAGCTATAACGGCTCTAAAACAAAAATACCAAAACCAAAACAAAAACAAGATTTCAGCCTGAACTACGTTCGACTTGATTCTGAAAGGATACGTAGGCAACCTCTCCCTGGGGTTCAGTCACACCAAAATAAAATTTTCACATTTCTCCAAGAGTTTAAGCTGGAGAAAATGCTATGATCAGCAACGTTTACACACGAAAGGTTCCAAAGTTGTGGCTCAATCCAAACTCTGGTCACCAAAAATCCTGTTCAAGTCCTTCCGATCAATCGGCGTAGATGTCCTAAATTAGAAAACACGGTTGTTCGGAGCAGATACAAGCAATGAGAGAAGTTAAAATGAGAGAGTCTTATCGGTGAAAACCCACACGGGCACTGCAAGGCGACGGTGAGTAGAGAAATCGAAAATGAGAGAGTCTTATCGGTGAAAACCCACACGGGCACTGTAAGGCAACGGTAAGTAAAGAAATTGAAAATGAGAGAGTCTTGTTAGTGAAAACTCGCAAAGAGCACTACAAGGCGACATTGAGAAGATAAATGAGAGAGGTTAGTTGGTGAAAACTCGCAAAGGGCGCCACTAATCGAAAAGGATAATGGATCACTGATATTGACACAGTCCGGGGCAAGGTTTCTAGATCTCAGGCATCCAGTCCAAAGGGCATGTCATGTTCCTTAAAGTCCGCATGCACTCCAGATAAGTCCTTATTTCCTTTCCCCGAAAGGGACCCCTTTTGTTTGAATTCGTTGTCAATTCTGTCATTTATTTTTCTTTTGAATCCCTTTCGGTCTAACTCTGTCCCGAAACTAAGGCAAAGAAAAGATGGCAAGACTGATTTATAGGGCTTTCGTTTGACAAGGGCTGATATGCAGAGGGCACCCAGTTTTGTCAGGAGCATCAAGTCGATCCCAACTGGCCGAAACGGTTGATACTTCAAATTCCAAGCCGTAAAAGGAGGAAATTGAATCGAAGTGCCTATATAGGCAATTGAAGTTGAAAGGTTGAGCCCCATGTGGCTAACCATCTTGGCATGATTTGAAAAGTCGAAATATTCCAAACGACCTAAAGTTACAGTTGGAAGAGAAGTCAGGAATGAAAAACCAATAAAGGCGAAATAAGAGTGAAAAGTTATATCCCACACGACTAGCCGTCGCAGCAGAGTTTGAGGGGCCAAAACTCCTCCCCAATACTCCGAAAATCCAAAAGAAAAAGCAAGTGAAAGCCTAGAAAGGCAAAATAAAATGTTGGGTCCCACGTGACCGATCGCCATGGGGAAATCTGGAAATCCAAGGCCCCCGGGATTAGAGAGGAAACCCAATCCCCATCAAGCGAACAAGCAAGCAGGTGGTTGAGACCTTCATCGAAAGAACTGTGATCAAGCAGCTAAAAATCAAGGCCGCAAAACCGACCACAGTTTCAAACTAACAAATTGTTCTTTGCTTGAAATAGGAAACAGGTGCAAAAGCAACCGTGAAAAGGCAGATGCAATAAAAAGGAAGCGCGCAAGAGCTAGAAGAAACTCTACAGCATTGACTCCAAATAAAGGGATGTTTCCTCCAAAGATCTTTTCCCGCATATAAAAAAAAAAATATAAAAAAAAAAAGAAGAAATGAAGTTGAATGTGATGCGACCCTAAAAGTAGCATAGGATCTTCAACTCTTGACCAAACATTTTCCAACCAAGGATATCCCAGTCCTCAGTTGATGCAAACATAGGGTCCCGCACCCAAGCAGACAGTGGAATAACCCAGTGATCTCTTTTTCAGGCAACAACAAAACCCGTTGACCCCCCGGACACCGGCATAACCTGGTGATCCTTCTGACAACAGCATAACCTGTTGACCCCACGGACACCGGCATAACCCAGTGATCTCTTTCTCAGGCGACAACATAACCTGTTGACCTATTCAGACACCAGCATAACCTGGTGATCTCTTTCTTGACAACGGCATAACCCGTTGATCCTTCCCCAGACACGGCATAACCTGGTGATCTTTTCTTGACGGCAACATAACTTGTCAATTTTCTTTCCAACATAGGGTCTCCACTCCCTAGTTTATTTTACCTTTAGGCATAGGGTATCCACAATAACTCCGGGTGCACCATTCCCGGCCTTTCATTGCTTTCAATAATAAAGTTGGATAGATTTTATTACAATAACTCACGGAATTTTCCTAGTGAAAACTGGGGCAGAAAATTTCGTTCGTTTGCTTTGATTTTGCGCAGATTACAATGAATTTGAGACGACCAAAAGAAGACTTCTCAATTCAGCATAAAAGAAAAGAAGAAAAGAAAAGATTGAATCCGAAAGTGCATGATACGGAGAAGATATGGACTATTCAGGACGAGATCCGTTCGGTA
Organism: Nicotiana knightiana; assembly: GCA_005239525.1. Taxonomy (NCBI): domain Eukaryota; kingdom Viridiplantae; phylum Streptophyta; class Magnoliopsida; order Solanales; family Solanaceae; genus Nicotiana; species Nicotiana knightiana. The sequence continues at coordinate 6,585 of ML430272.1, read as the reverse complement.
TATCCTGCCTTGGTCCGAAAAGAAAAGAGACGAAACCAACACCTGCGGCTAATAAGCATTTAAGATCCAGGTCAGAGCTAGCGGAAGATCAAGACTCAATAACAGGTCTTAGATAGGATTCTTGTAACTAGCAGCTAATAGGTCTTTAGCTTAGTCTGTCGTCTTGTTTACTTTGGGTGTAACAAGGAGATCTGCAGCAGTAACAACAGCAATCGCAGTGAAACCACAGTTACTCGGTAGTCCCAGCTACCAAAACTTCCAGAACTACACTGACCTGATTCCTTTATAGCCAAGGATATGTAGGCAACCTTTGAAGCAGGGTTCGGTCAAACTTTTCAAAACGCTTCACAATGGAACATATGAATAGGTGAAAGTCGTTCATTGTCGCTCATTTTGTCTTTGCCCGAAAACTCTTCGTGTTTTCGAGCAAAGAGGGGCAGCTGTGAGCATGTAATTTTTAACCTACTGTATGTTCCTACAAAATTCAATAAATTAATTAATGATTATAAAACTTGTTGAATTTCAATGACTGTGTGTGAATTATCTACATTACATAAATCATAATTTATCTTTTAAAATTCATAAATGATTTAAAGTCGCATGATTCGGTGCATGACTTCAATCATTTTTATTAAGGAAAATTATTCGCTAAATAATCACATTTTTTTTAACTAGAAATTTCAACCTTTAATTTACTCAGTAATTAAAATTTAAACTAGTGTTAATCAATATATTACTTGTGATCGATTGAAATAAATAACAACAAAAATGTTGATTATTTGACACAATGTAGATCTAATGATTAATTCATTCATTTTTTAAAACAAAATTATGAAATTTGTTCTTTAAATGATATGAGTATTAAATCAAATGATATTACTCTTAATTAATTTATAATTAGACAAAAACTAAGTTAGAATTAATCACTACATTTTTTTTAATAAATGTTAGAGTTAAAATAGGTTTAAAATCGGACCTGGGCCAAATTACCCAGGCCCAAACTCCCTTCTCCCTAACACCAAACAACCCAGCCCAAATCCCATAGCCAACCCGGCCTGCCCCTACACTACCCAAACGACGCCGTTTAGCTTTCCTTTCACCTCAGCCGTTGGATAATTTTGATCCAACGGTCCGGAACTAACCCCTAATAAAGTATTTAACTGTTTCAAACACCCCTACCCCAGTTCACTTCAAAGTCTTACACCGCCCTTTCCCCCATCCGTCTCTCTCTCTCTCTCTCCTCTCTCTGAAAAAACCTAGCCGCCCCAGAAACCCACCGCCGTCCGGCCACCGGACCTTCTCCAATCACCCCCAAACTTTCACCCTATGGTCCTCTCCTCCCCCTTAACCCCATCCCACTATCAATTTCCCCAAATAACCACCCAGTTAAGAGTAATTTTGGATCTAGGAAACAGTCAAAACCCTAGAACATGCAGAAGATGATCCCAAGCGACTCTGTGACTCAAACTTACATGAGTCGATGGTTCTCGACGAGAGCCGTCGATTCATGTGAGTAAGGGTCACTTTTGGAGGTCGCCATAGTCGGGACAAACTTCGGCTAGTCGCCGTAGTTCGTCCAGACCCGTCAAACTGGTATCCTCCACTTCCTTTCTGTTGTTTCTTGATCGATAGCATAAATAGGCCTTAGTTATTCACTGTCTTCCTTTGATTTCTTTTTCTTCTTCTTTGATCTGTTCATGTTTTTCATTGATTAGTTTAATGTCCCAAATGCATTTAGCTTAGGTTTTATCACTATTTTTGTATGATTTATTATTCAAGTTTAGTAATTTGTATAACCGAGATTAGCATTAGGTTTTTTGTTTCTTCCTTTCTCTGCTAATTCCCAGACATCTTTATGATGGTGAATTATTTCAATAAACGTGCATGAACAACTGATTGATTAAATCCCTGAATTCATATGTTGAAATGCTTGTAAGTAGAACAACCTCTATTAGTTCTGTTGCTCGTGTGTTGTTTGAGGTCGTCGTTTGATTTAGTCTTGATTTTGATGCCTATGATTAGTCTCAATTATATGTTAACTTCCAATTATTCATAGTTTAAATTTCAACTTTTAGGTTAAGATTGGCGCATTCAATTAACTCAAACAAACTAATCCCCCCTAGGCTCAAGTGAAACTTAAACATGTTTAATACAAGAAAACTGACTAATTTTAACAACTTAGTTAACTCTCATTAATCAACCAAAACCCTAAACAAAGTTGAAATCAGTTAATAATTAGAAAATTAGTGAACCAATTGGTCTAAAACTCAGTTCTAAAATAATGATTGGTCATGATTTAACCTAGCCTTATCAAGACTAATTTAGTTAACAATAATTTCCCATAATCACTTGTTTAATAGATTAACCTAGTCTGATAGTCTCTTAAAAAAAACTAACTAAGTCCTAAAACATGTCCAGGACAACTAGTTAGGATTAATTAGCTAAAACAAATTAGTTAACCTGATCTTAATAATTGATCAAGTTTCTGATTTTAGGTCATTAAGTTGAATTAACCAAATTGAATCAGTTAACTTAGGTTAAGAAGTTAAGCTAATTGGCCTAAATTAATTAACAAGTTAAACCAGAGTTAATACCTAATGATCCTAGTTAAGTAGAAAGCTAACTAGAGTTAACTAACCAAAGTCCAAGTAATAACCCAAGTGAGTTTAACCCTGATTACCCAATGGTAAATTCAGGGACTCCAAGGGGGTATATTAGGTAATGTAGTTAGGAAATCAGAATTTTAAGGATAGAAGGGTCTTTTGATAAGAAAGAATGTTCAAGAATAAGGGCAGTTGTCCCAAAGATATAGTTGACAGCTACCCTATGTACTATGAGGACCATTTTTCAACCTTTTGGATAAGGAATATGCCAAAAGCATATCCCATCTTTTAACTCCTTATAAATAGACTTTCTTTTGACATATTCTGGACCTTTTTTTGGAAGAAAAAAAAAACCTGAGGCCCTGTTTGAAAATCTTGACACATAAATTTCATATATACACACACAGTAGAAATCCCATACAAAAAGAACACTGGATCAGGTATAGAAATATCTGAAAAATATGGTTTTCCTCAGTCTGGATATTCTTGAGCTTGGGTGGTAGCTGACTGGTTTCTTTTCTGGGTTTTAAAAGTTTATCCGGTGGAAATCTGCTTTTCTTGCTGGTCTTGCTTCAATTTCTTGTTTTTTTTAAGCTCACTTTCTGGGTTTCTCTACTGCTGGTCTTGTTGCCTGTTAGTTGTTGTGTTAGTCTCCAGTTTATAGCATCTGACCTTTATTTGGTCAAATTTTCTGCTGTTTTACTCTTAAAGAAGGTATGTATCTATTCATCCGTTCTCAATGAAAAGTTGATTTGAAATTTTATCTTCTGTCCACTATAAGTTGGTTGTTTTGATATATGAAGATTTTCTTTTGTTCTATATAATGTGACAATGTGGGTGTGATAAAGAGTTTGTGAGTGTGATAAATGTAGTCCTGTTGTTAGTATTTCTTTGCTGGAAGATCTTGTTTATTTCAGATTAGAGGTATATAAATGTAGTTGATAATCGTAGTTCTACTTCTTAAAATAGCTGCACTATGGTGTAGAATCTGACCTTCTCTATGGTCAGGTTCTCTCTATAAATGTGCAGAAAATATGCTTTCAATTGAGTCTCTTTGGTCAATAAAGAGATTCAACAAGCAAGTCTCTAGGTAGGTTAGTATTAGCACTAGGGTAGATGAGTTTGACCTTCCAATGGTCAAATTCACCCCACAATAGTGCATAAACAGTAGCATGTCCATGAAGTTACCTCTGCTAGGGCATAAAATAAGTAGTCAAAAGGCCTCCTAGAGTAAGGAATCTGAATCTCTTAAAATGATCAGATTATGTCTCTATAAAAGCCTAAAAAGTCAAAATTATAGTATAATTGTCACGAGGAACAAAAGATGAGATCTATGGAGCTGAATCTGACCCTTTTTATGGCCAGATTTAGCCCAGAAAAGGTCTGGATATGCTTTCTTCTTCTAAGAGCGTCATTAAGGAGTGAATCTAACCTCCTTCATGATTAGATTCATCTTTTGACAATACTCAAAGATATATCCTCAACACTGTCCAAATAGTAAAGTGTTGGACTTATAATCTTAGATTAATGATAAAAGGTGCTCTTATTTGTGTTCCTTGTTCATTGAAAAGACTCAGTAAGCAGGTCTCCATATGGATTTAGACTTAGGTTAATATTGAAATTATGGGATTAAAATCTGACACATTCATGGTCAGGTTTACCCCAAGAGAATGCATAAATAATTTTGTTTTGTTAGTGTAGTTTACCATAGCATTATCAGGTTTAAACTTGACCTCCTTTCATGGTCATGTTTGGTCTGGTGAGTGATTAACACTTAATTAGTTTGTATGTTCTATGAATTATAAAAAGAGGGCTGCAAATGTACACTACGAAGAATCCATACGGTGAGCAGCTATTCATGATTTCCATTTTTAGTTTTGCTTTGATATTCATAAAAAACGTATTTTACAGAAGCTGTATTTTCGCTTCAGAAAAACTGTAATTCGTTCATTTATGCACTTCGGAATCTTGTAATTTAAGGGACTGGACTGTACATTCATTTTTTTTAGACTTTCAACTGATAGTACTCAAACTAAATTGTGAGGCGATTTTCCTGGAACTTTGAATCTGTTTTTTTTCTCTAAAAAGTAGTTCAAAGATAAAAATAGGTGCTTAATCGAAAAAAAGGGAGTTGGTATTCAAATCAGTCCACATGAAACCTTTCGTAAAACACTTGGATTTTTAGAAGTGGTTATTTCAAAATTCAGTTGTTTCAATATAAGTGGATTTAGTAGATTATGTTTTGTTCATGTCGTATCCTGTTAAATTTGCTGAAATCGATGTGTGAACACTTCTGAACCTTGAAGCATGTGATTAGGCTATCTAAAAATTGACAAGAACTGTTAATTTAGAATT